>JARJDZ010009391.1:0-31203 GCA_030264555.1 Aleochara sp. GC000083
ACAGCTGCGTTACTTCACATAATGTATTCCTATAGGAAATGTTTTTTCATATATCTCAAGAACTATTTGACCGATTTTGATGATTCAAAAAGCATTTTAAAGGGCATGATTTAAGCTATTCAGTCACGCAATTACATTTTTCAAAAACCTCATAATAGTTAATCAATAAATTAATATAGTTCATCTTACTGGAGCGCATAATGTTGCATTTCCTATGCGTGTTTTTAGTGACAAAAATTGAATATTTTTCACTTGTCAAATCAGTGATGTACATTTTTCTACAAGTGGAAAAAATTAATACCTTTATTTTTCTACAAGTGGGAGAAATGAATGACATCTCACAAAATAAAATAATGAATTATATTTAATATTACTAGATTTTCAATTGAATAGGATTAATTTCAAATAATTCTTGAATTCTATAAATATTTTCTAATTTCCTTTACACAAAATTTGTAATGTTACTTAACGATTATTCCCTACAATTTATCAATAAATAAATCATTTCTTGTTATATTACTTTATATATGATATTTTTTTACATTTTCTGAACTTCTGAATTTCTTCTGGGAAGAGATATTTCTTGATAGTAACATTTGGCTGTATACTTGCAATTAACAACATGTTAACGTTCAGTAATTGTACGTCGTCGCATTTTGATTAAAGAGTCTACTTCTCTATGGATGGAATATAATGAAAATTACAGCATCCCCGACATGGACCTTCCCCAAATGTTGGAGCATTGGGCGATCGAGAATGGTCGAGGCTTGGAATTTGAGCACACCCCAAATTCGCGATGTAATTAGTGCTGACACGACAAGACAAGACAAGACAAGACAAACCAAACTAGGAACACATAGAACCATAGTCTCGAATAGTAGTCAGCTGGTCCAAAAGATTATTGGGCGCATTGGGAAATTCGCCTCGAGCTTCAATCCTTGTTCAGTTTCTCGTTCTTGGTCCTGAGGAAATATCCAACAGATGAAGTTGTTGGGGAGTATTTACTGAATCGAAGAAATATTGCTTATAGTTGCAAACTATAACTCTGATGGATGGAAAAGTTCAAAATATGAGATTGAAGATATCAGTCATAATTTTAAAGTAATTACACTTTTTGAATCGTTAGTAATAATACAGAATTTTTCGGTTTCATTTTTTGATTTCTGTTTTTCTGGTTCTTTACCAACATACAAACAATTAAATTTATCTTCTGGAAAATTTGGATTTTACTTGGAATTACATCAACACTGAAATCGATTTGTTTATCAACAACAATTTTATGAACCAGTTGAAACGTCATTTGAAAAAGCCATCCTTGATCATTGTTTAAACGATCCTTTTTTACGATCATTTCTTGCAGAACTAAACAATGTGAACAATATTGAATGCGACCCAAGTTTCCTGTCCAGATATTCAGATATTCGCATAGAAAATGAATGCCTCTAAAAACAAACATTGATTCCAGCGAAGAAGGAGAGCAGATGGTTGGTTTTCAAGGAGCTTTTTTGCTCGAAGGAGTATTAGCGCGCACATTAATCATTTTTTACTGTTGCCAGACGAACTATACATTGTACTGGTGCGAATCTACCAGCAATCATTTTCGTTTTCAGCCAATTCTCCGTGAAAATGACAAAACTATCGCGCTAAAATCTGATAAACTGCAAAGAGTTGCCAAGTTACCCAGATGGATTGTGTTCCCAGCTAAATATTTCATCTGGCGAGTTTATAATCATCGTACAGCAACCAGTTCGTATTTCTTTCCGGCTTCTTATTGCGAACTATCCCGGCACTCAATCATAACTTCTTCGGCTGGAAGTGAGCCGAAGAAATATCTTCGCAAGTTTAAATGTGTTGCTCAACTTGCTGGCCATCTAATGGATTATCCTTCTCGGCGCGCGAATTATAAATCAATTATGCTAATCAAATAATTTACTATCGCACATTTTAATATGCCCGGGATGTTTTTATAATTGAATTATCGAAAGTTTCGCGATCAATCACGTTGCAGCTCGATTTTTTGCGCTTGCTGTTCGTTAGCTTGGTCGTAATTAACGAATGTGCATGGTTTTTAATTGCATTGTGTACGCCAGAATTCGTGATGAAATCAATATGCTTGTATACCTGACCGGCGAATTATTTGCACGGCGAATACGTATTTATTAATTTAAACAATATATGCGAAATGGAAACAATGCGCAATTCGTGACACGACTGCAAAATGCGTGCACATATGGATGACATATTTGCGAAACATTTGTAATCTGCAAAAAGTAGCAAGTGAATGAGTTGGTGAATTAGTGAATGCTAGATTTTGGTTTGGGATGCAAATTTGATTCATTTCGAATAAGCCATGCTAATTTAATTTAAGTGTGGGTTGCAATATTCAATATTAATGAAATTCCAATTGAAAATTTTATATTTCTATTCAAATTCCAAATTACAGTAAAATTATTTGCAGCAGATTTACTCAAAAATAATTAAATGATATGTTGAAATATTTCAATTAAATTCTGGTACAAAATGATGTACTTTACTTTTTAGTATAGCAAAAAAATATAATTTAGCAAAATGTAGTTTTTCCTTTGATTCATTTTAATAACAATGTATAAAAATTATTTTATTAAAATATAGAATGTGTAATATAAAAATTCAGCTTTGAAATATTCACAATATGAATTCAGATTTAAATTCTGTAAAATGTACTAAATTTTCCATTTAAGTTTTTATTGGTACTTATTAATAAAATATTGTTAATTAAATTTGAAAATCCATAAAAACACTGAGTTGTTTTTGGATCAATAACCATATAAAAATAGTAGTTAAATTCTTTGCAAATACAATTATCTGAAAGTGCAAAATAAATTTCAT
The DNA here is from genome assembly GCA_030264555.1 of Aleochara sp. GC000083. Taxonomy (NCBI): domain Eukaryota; kingdom Metazoa; phylum Arthropoda; class Insecta; order Coleoptera; family Staphylinidae; genus Aleochara; species Aleochara sp. GC000083. The sequence continues at coordinate 2,869 of JARJDZ010009391.1, forward strand.
TTCTAATAGATAAATCAGAAAAATCCTTGGATAAAATAACAATGAACCATATTTTCAATTACATCCTTAATATCTTCTTCCCACACACATCTCAATGCAATTTATCCCCCTAATCCTTCGTACAAAACTATATCCTTGAAACTCCCAAAGGATCTTCTTATTAAATAGAAGGTGCTCGTGTGGCTACTGAACAAAATAACCATTTACTTATTGCATCTTAAATGCAACCTTCATTCGAGTCATCATTCAGCTCCATTCAAGAATAAAACCCATCCTGTTCGTCAACGAGCAGCCCTAAAACACGAGCAGGATCACAGAAAAAAGAAACTGAAGAAGATACACAAAGCGCATCCAAAACTCATACCTACAATTTTCTGAGTGTGTATCCTTCAGGATGAAGTCTTCTTATAAAGCATCCTATACGAGCTCATATCTGATGAGCTGATGCTTTTGATGTGCGCCCAAACACGTGATCTTATTTCCTCACCAATTGATTTCCACTGGAGAAGTTCCCAGTGTCTCCTTATAGAAAAAAGTCTTAGAAGCAGCTCTATAACATGAATTTTCCGATCTTGGCCCGAAGAAACGTCTCGTTTGTCCTTCCTACGACGGGGAAATTTCAACTAAACGAGATTCAATTGAAAGGATGCAGTTAAGTAAATTAAAATTGCACAAGAAGTTTTTCCTGGCTACAAAAGAAAGTTAGTGAACCGGAAATAAAGTTGTACATCCATTTACAATTTATCTCATGATTGCTCTATCACATTGTGCATTTTCCAACGAAATAATGCCACCCAATTTTTTGTCCACGTTTTGTACTCGTAGGTCTATGATAAATTGATTTCTCCATGATGCCAACTGAAATAAAATCGTGTACGAATAGATCGACATGCAGGAAAATCCGATACGTTGATGGCACGTTGAATGCGATCCTTCTGAATAGGCTCGTTATAAGAGATGTTGTTACAATTTTCTTCGGTTCCATGTACAAGAAGGAAAAACCTACTCTCGATATGTTGCACATATGTGAGATAGACATGGAACACATTGAGGACGAATTTCTATGGACATCCTCGATTCTGCATGATGAATAACATGTGCAAGCGTTTTCAATGGGATAGATTTGCTATAATTGAATATTTCGATATGAAAAAAAGGTCAGGTATAGGATCCTGGGGTAGAAAATACATTTCCATGCTCTGCAATTTGCATAGCAAAATGCTAGTCCTACCAATATTATTTCAAATTCAATAGAATTCTCATTGTTGCATTGAAAATTCATAGTTTAGCTCAAAAATGTTATATTTTTACTAATATACTAGTAACGAAATATTATTTTTTTTTAAATATTTTTCTTAACTTGTTCTTTTTTGTACCTTGATAACAAATTGATTACATTTATTAGGAAGATGGCAATTCACTTGTTTGTGAATATGCAAATAGTTGCAAATTTTGTTTATATTTTTGCAAATTCAAGCTTACTAACGACATCTTACACTCATCCCAATAAACTTTATTCTTTCATCATCTTTGGATATTTTCGACATGCATTTTTTCTTTATGCAATTAAAAATACACGAAAATAATTAAATATGTCGTGTTTGGTATCAAATTAATTGTAATTAAATTTTCTATACATCTATCTTATTTATTTACTGAGCGCACGTCAAGGATTAAATATTGTCGAAAAGTAGTGTCAATGTGTTATTAGCACTCAGTCATCACAAGGCTTAACATAGGCAACTGCAGTTGCAGCCTGAGAAGTGAGAAGCATTCAACCCAAATATTTATAAATAGAAATTAAAAATATATGGAAATTGTAAAATATAGCATGTTTGGTATCAAATGAAAGGTAATTAATTCTTCTATTCAGTTATTGTATTTATTTGCCGAGCGCCAATAAATAATTAAAGATTTTCTACCAAATAAAAATATGCTAATGCGAATTAGTCTACTACGTTAGGCAACTTCATTTACACTTAAAAGAAAGTAAATTCAGGAAATGTTTAAAATATAAGTAAAAACACATAAAAACTATATTTCTTCAGCTCTTTTCGTATAACATTATCAATTCCTACATTGTTTATATATTGATACATTGTGTACATTCGTCTTAATACTAATTTCAGTCCATTTATATTTACTGGATTGAATTTCAGTTTCATAGCGTATTTTGATTATTTGCTTTTACTTCATAAATAATATCAATAAATATTATGAGTAAATACACATGTGTCTACCCAATTAATAGAACAAATTTAGCCAGAACAAATTTAGTAATTGATGTAATAGTTTATATAATAAAACATTATTGACCCGCACACGTACGTCCATTGTTTGGGTTGCAAATAATTGATGAATAATAAAATAATCCCATTGATTCACTACTACTTGGTACCATCAACATGTTTGATAACGTAATAGAAGAACCAATAGACGCTGTTCAATCGTCGCATTTTTGCACAATCCACCAAACGTGTTAAAGACTTTTTGCCATAAATATCCGACGTGTTTCGGCAATTGTCAATTGTCTATAGTCTAGACGGCCGAAGACGTTAACAAAATAGGCAATAGAAAAGCAATGGCACCAAATCGAGCCGATATAATTGTGGATAACGAAATAATTACGGATTTGTTTATGAATTAAAACGAGGCGCACGTCGAAGAGAATGGCGCCGATGAGCGCCGCATATTAATAAATTTTCATTTCGGATCATCGAAATGGAATTGAAACTGAAAACGAAAACAAAAATTACAATTGAAATACGGACACAAAACCCTACACTGACCCAGTTCGGCTATAAAAACACCTCACGCTGTGTTCATCATCATCAGTCGAACATTACTTCTTTCTGGTACAAGAACCAAGTACAGAAAGAACAATGAAAACGGTGAGAGTCATACGAAATTGATTTCTAATTGGATTTCTTATCATTGCTAACAAACAATATAAACAATATTTTTTTTCCAGTTTGGATTGTGCATCTTGATACTATGCATCGCAAATGCAATCGCAGAGAAACCTATTCCCGGAAGGTTCTTCAGTCGACCATTATTCCTCCGACAGGAAGCAGCCCCAGAAGCAGCGCCTTATCCTCCAAGTGGTTGGAAACCCTCCGGTGAACGTTTAATTCTTCCTGCACGTCAAGAACAGGAACCAGTACCTCATACAGTTTATGGTCCTCCATCAACACCTCCACCACAGCCTGGAAACGAATATGGGGCACCTGGACAACAACCAGACAATGGTTATCCTGCCCCTGAACAACCACAAGAACCTTTGGAACCATCCAATGAATACGGTCCTCCAGGTGAACAACTCCCACAAGAACCAGATAATTCATACGGAGCTCCAGAGCAACCTGGGAGTGGATATGGTCCTCCTGAAGGTGCCCAAGGGTACAACTACCCTCCTCCACAACCCACCAACGAATATGGACCTCCTGAGCAACCAGCCAACGAATATGGAGCCCCTCAACAACCCCAACAACCGGATACAAGTTATGGAGCTCCAAATGGATACAATCCACCTCAGGAAAATGGACAAATTCCGGTCGAACAAGGGGCTTCCGAACGTCTTCGTCAACAACAATTCGTTCAACAATTACCAGGATTTGGAGCGTCCCGTTTCCGGAAACCTCAAGCCCAACGATTGCAAGCTAGAAGACCTGCAGGAAAACCTCAACGTTTGCAACAACTTCCTCAACGTCAACAATTGCAGCAATTCCAACGTAAACCGCAACAACTCAGAGCACCAATCAATCAATTTGCACAAAAACAACAATTATATCAAGCACCTTCTGCGGCACCTTCTCCAACTGAAAATGTAAGTGCATTTTTCAGATCAATGTTGAAGCAAATGTTCGACTGATGCTTAGATGAAATTATTAGGATGTAATTGGCAAAATAAACGCAAAAACTTTAAAAAGATAGCTTCTTTATTTAAATTTATTTAAAGTTACACATTTAAGTTGCAAATTGATTAGTAAAATTTGTTCTTTGATTTTGTTTCCTTCAGAATGAAGATGTTGAACCCGTTGGACCAAATATTGCTGTGGCAACTGCAGTTTCAGGTGAGTATTACGTGATTGAACCAAATGGTCGTCTCCAACGAGTTTCCTATACAACAAAAAATGGAAAATTAATTAATGGAAAGATTACAAGTGGAATTAAAGCTGAGGAAATTCGGAATATTTACGCTCCAATCTACCAAATCAATGAATTCAATCAGTTGATTAGAGTCAATTAACGACCCTAAAGTATATAAACTAATTCAATGTTATGTAAATGTGTAAATAATAAATATTTACGTTAAGTATAAGTTTTGAAATTTTGAATTATTTCAAAAACACCTTTTAAGTTAGGCTACATGCTTTGCACAGCGGTGTAATAACAGTTGCCTAAGATGAACACCAAAAAATCAATAAATTTTCTATAGCCATCTTTGTCGGTTGCTTATAGATTCGGAACATCCTTGTTCCGCTCACAGAACGGAAATGTTATGAATTCTAACCATACTCATGACTCGTTTATTTAGTAGAAATTCGTTTTGTTCTCCTATCTGTAGTGCTATTCGTGCAAATTATGGCAAATGAACCTGGCTACTTGACACAACCGTATTAGAACAAGCATTTCGCGTCAGGTTTGGCTTGGATTACGTTCATCTATAAAACATTGGGTGAGTCGCTCGTTTCTATATGTAACGTATACAATAATCATTGCCAATGTCATGCAATTTATTGAATATTTTATATATTTCTAACTAGACAATGCTTTCAGATTCATGCATTTTGATGAGGGCAAATTGTGGCTTCAGTATTATTCAAATCAGTGATAAATAAGGAAAGAGATTGGAAGCGAAGAATTTGCAAGTTGGATTGGCATCTGTGTTATCTGCACGGGACGTTCGGACGATTGATACCATAGAGTTTGGTAATAGAAATTTGGAAAGCTGGCTCCCATTGGTATGCATTTATTTTACTACTTTCTTCAGGTTTTTGTATGATGCTTGCATGTTTTATTTCATAATGTTGCATGTTCAATTTCCCGGTATATTGCAATTGTATGCAAGCGATACCGTGTGAATATGCAACTTATAACATGAAGGAATGCTTAATCATCACAATAATTAATATTCGACTCGATTTGATGCCGTATCTGATTTAGGTTTACACATTAACGTGCCGAGTCAATACAACAAATGTGTACGTGCAATACAAATTGAATATGTTAATAGGCTGCTCTTTATGTGGACAAAACCATTGAGAATGTGTCAATTGAAATTGTGAAGCTCTTAAAAATGCGATGAGTAAGCGTAACGAGCTGGCCTGTGGCCCCAAAATTGGGATACTTTCTCTTACAAGTCATTTCACGTTAGGTTTGCATGAAACGATTCAGACTTGTTTATGAATTCAATTCTGTTCTTATCGCATTGCACAATAATAGTTGGAAATAGCTTACAATGATAAAATTCCCAGTGATTTTCCAATAAGTTTTCAATTTGGGTTCAAATAGGGCTCATTTTTTGGTCACTTCCTCTTCTTATTCGATAATATAGAGATATCAATTATTAAATTAACAATGAATTGAAGTCATTGAATTGAGACGAGAATAATTCAATAAATTTCATTACATTCAACACATTTGATTTATTGGCTTCAATCACTCAATGCCACTGAACGGGCCATTTATTTCAATAACTCGCTCAACATGAATGATTTATGATTCAATTTAGTCAGTAATTAACGCACTTACATGCCCTTTTATTCACTAATAATCAATACATGACAGCCTAAGTTCATGTATAACTTTTGTGGCTTGCATTCACACAAGAATTTATTAAACAATTTGTCCTTATTAATTGCATGAGAATTCTAAAACCAAAACGTTGTTGGTTTCTTATTTGCGTAGACAATTAACAAATATTGCAATTAAATCCTGGGAAACAGGTTTTCAATTATAATCATTTATTCATGTTTTAAATACCAAATTAAAATAATTAACAATTTACTAATTGTGAAGAGATAATCGAGTGTAAAATGGGTTGCCTATAGTTTTGACCAATTTTAAATATTCGCATATTTTAATTTTTCATTTTCAACGTTTAAAACTTTATCAAAGTACAAAAACGAGTACAGGTAACGAGGGGAAACATCTTACACATTTCCTGGGGTGAATGGTCAGGTGATACCACCAGCTGCACAAGCAATAAAGCATTTTCCTGTCGTTTGAAAAGCATTTGGTTTGCAATTTAGGGTGAACATTTACTTGAGGGGGAATTTTTAAGTTTCCCATGATTTATATGCACAGCTGATTTTCGCAATATGTATTTGTATCAGATTTGACTGATTGTAGGCCAGAAACATGGGATGATATCAACGCGAAAAAAATAGAAGCAATCAATTCGAATTAAGGCGTTCTTAATTTTCGCAGACGTTCAAGCTAGAACAATGAATTATTGGCCAAATAGGTGTGACTCAAGCTGCGAAATGGATGATAGCATTGTGTAAATTGTAGGCCGTTTCGGAGACGCTTTTAAAGTCCCATTTGTTCGAGATTGGCCTGTGATCGCTTCTATGAGACGCATTTTTAAAGGTCACAAGTTAACGTTCTTCACGTACTTTGTGCTCGATGTGCTTGATTGACGTCAGTGCCAATTAAGCAGGGCGCATTGCAAATTCTCGCTGCTTTGATTTTCCGTACAAGCTTATTAGGATTTAATTTTATTGTAATTCTTCATTCAATTCACAATTAAATCAATGATATAACAGGTGAAATTATTTGCATGGCTGGGTCAGTAATGGCAATTCGTTTGTCTTTATTATCAAAAATTATATGCAAGTTGTTTTTAAATTTATCTGTTGGGTAATCTCATAAGCAAACTAGTAGCAATTTACTGACTACTTGACGTGCATGCACCTATTACACCGATAATAATTATCTAATTTACATATTGCACATAAAAATTCTACTTATTGAGCAATTGACTGCAACCTGTTACTTGTTAAAGCATAGTGAAACAAAATGCGACAGTGCAATTATCACAACACCTTCAATTACACATTCACATTGCTATTTATCTATTCGACGACCTGAACAATCGTCATATAAAGTAATCAAATCGTAGTTGATACACGCTTACATAACAAGATCGACAACTAATCGAATAAGAAGTTGTATTCTCGTTTGTAATTACAACATGTTGTATGTACACTTGTGCAATGATTTACTGCATCCACTTTTGACCCAAACAGCTGATGCGGTTGTTGAAAAGTGAAATTCTTACATAAAACACGGCAGACTCGTATTCCATACGACACGAATCGCAACAACAACGCGCACAGCAATAAACAGCAGTTTTGGTCGCGATTCGGTGCGATCCGATAAGCGTAACTCATCGCTCTTCCAAGTAAACCTGCAAAAATTCAGCTCGACGCGTTACTGTTCAAATTATTCAGCGAAATTACTGCATAATTTATCAAAAAGTAATAAATGCTCGTCTACGATTGGAGAGTGCCTACCGCAATCATTCGCATTGAAGTTGGACAGCAAACGATTGTGAGCAATTCAAGTGCATTGGTATAACGCGCGCGCATCGAGCTGCCAACAAATTTCGAAGCCAAGGCGACGAAAATCGAAATAATTTTCGGTGTAAAACTCGTGTTCGAAACGTGTACGTATCCTTACAATCTACTACGACACATACAATCAACTTGGAGCTCCTTTTTGGTGCCTTACTTAGTCACTGACCAACGTTCAACTAATTTGGATAGTGTCAGACGAACGCATGCAAAATAGATGTCTATTGTTTTCCCTTCACGTGAAGACAATTTGAACGATTCTTGGCCTGCATTCTTGTGTCTCTGTGTAGTTGATTTTGCATCAGCATCTGCGTAGATAAACGAGCAATTGAACGTACGATAAGAATAATAATTATTACATTTTTGTAGTGCGGTTTGCGCGTTCGCGGTGCAAGAGGATGCTTTGGGAGAGCTACAAGTTAGTGCCGAGACGTCGACTGTTCAAAAGGTGAATGTCTTTTTTGTATTCCTTAAAGTTTTTCTCGAAATTTCATTTTTAAACGACGAAAAATGCAGATTTTCGTCCATTGTTTTATGTAGTTTTTAGAAAATTAGACGCTTTAAAATTCCATAAGAGATGTTAATTGAAGCACTTAACTAATTTAAATGGTTAAACAAATGAAACTGGACTCTTGATGGCAATTATCTGAACTATAAGTATCATTACCTGTAGTAATTACCATTTTTATTGTTTTGCAACAATGGAAATTAATTGTTGGTGTTACAATTTAAACCAGATAATTTTTCCACGTGTGAGAAATTATATCTCTCCTGAAAAAGATATATCAGGATCATTTTTGTGTCAATGCTAATCTCTACCTGAAACCACAGTTTTTCAGTGGTCCAGTTTTGAGTTGGCAATCATTCATATGCATATGATACAGAAAAAAAGTAATCATCGAATGAGCAACAGCGAGTTTACATAAACTTTTGGCGGCTTTCACTTTGTGCATTTGGTGAAATACTCGTTATGTGTATGCTCCATTATATTACGTTGGAAATTTCCACATCTACAGAGTGATTCTAATTGCAATTGGCAAATGAATTAATCGAAGAGGAGGAATCTAATTCATTTGCTTGAAACGATATGTGCAAATTTACTTGGCAAATGGCAACTGAGTTCCATGAATTTTATTGCGTAAGATTTGAATTATGGTCGATTTACTGATGTTATTAACGTCAATAGGAAAAGACGCCAAATGAATTCTTAAATTAATCGAATTTTGCGTTTATTTGCTGGTATATTGAAGTTATATAATTTGACAATAGTTTTCAAAGAAGGAGGAAATGTTAGTTGAGCTTGAGGCAAAATCATTAATCATATTGTATGACATATATAATAACGGAAAGGAGAATATGTGGTATGTAAAAATTCGCAAGGAATTCGCAATGAAAAAATAGAAAATCAATGATTAGCTTTATGGTATATAACCCTCCATACGTGCTTGATTTATTGGCTGCATGGTTCGTATACATGATTTGAATATCAAGGATTCCAAAGTATATTATGCACAATAATGTTATTTTTCATGCTTGCCTTTTGCAAATTGAAATTACATTACACACTTTCTGAAATCAGTTAGAAATCAGAAATATTTCAAGTCAGATAATGATCAATCAAATTAGAAATTCAGATAGAGCCAATAAAATAAACAGCAGTGTTGATACCGTCTTCAATTTCACTACTTCTTACATAATTTATGTCTTCATATTTGACGTAGAAGATATTCATAAAAGAGGCGATTATATAAGAGGTATAGGAATAAATTTAAACCACGACCTCAGTCTTCAAAATTCTTTTGAATATCTTAAGGTAGGTCAGTTCTGTGATCATAAAACAACGCAAATAATGATTTTGATAAGGATGCTCTATCATAATATGCTATTTTCTATGTTTTCATATCAAAAATCCATCAATTTTTCAATGCATAACAAACAACAAATGTTGATGCAAGGTAAACAAACCAATTTCTTTTTTTTTCATAAATTGAAAACTTTGAAAATAATAAGCAATGTTCAATAATGTATATATCTACTCACTGATTAAAATATTGTATGATTTTAACGATGTGTAAAGGAAAACTAAAATATGCAAAGTGGAAATCGTTTGTTGAATGAAAATATAAATTCAACGCGAAAGTCTTACAAGAGTTTTGTCATTTTAACCGGCTATTATCCTAACTGATGATTGTAAGCGTCATGTTGACAAAGTTCGATAATCGGACGTCAGAATGATAGATTGATCCGTTTTTCAAAACAATTACCAAGAAATATTCAACAATTTCTATTTTAAATGCGTTTTACAAATAATTTCCTGATCTATAGACTCTGTGATCACTCAGACATCCCATTTTTAAACGTAGCCACTACAATTAAATTTTGCAATTAACGACTTCTATGTCCACTTGTTGTTCATTTTCCCGGAGCAACGTTTTCAGTCAAAACAACATTAGATATACGATACGCACAAGTTATATTTGCAAATTAAATACCTGAGATTTTTCAATTGGATTAATTTCCACTCGGATTGATTAATGAGGAAAACTACACGTGCATGCAAACATAGAAACGTGGAATGAAAATACCTTTGGTTGTCTTATGCCTCGTGTGGGTCCAATCTTTAATTGACTATTCCTGTATTTTGCGACAGGAAGGTAAATGATCTGCTATTGATAACAGTGAATGAGAGTCTCATTATACGTGTTCTGCACAAATTCTGCATATGTTTTCTTTAATAAATGAGTTGGACTTTACTTTTTGAACTTTTGATAAAAAATTGGTGTTTTCCTGACGTCTATTTTTTTCGATTTACAATAACAAATTAAGATTTAAGTCACTGTTAGAACAACAATAATAAATAACAATTTCTGCATGTAATTTACATCTCATTCTTGTCAACGTCACTGTTATCATAGCAATATGTTATCTTAGTTGAATGTATAGATTTTCCATAATGCGCATATTTACTAATTTTGTATGCAATAAATCCTTGGTTCCTAACTGTTTAATTGGGTGCAGAAAATACTTTTCTGGTAGAAGCTAAAGAGATTTACAATAGATTTATTGTTAATTATAAGAACAGTACTATATTATCATTTAAGGACATTTCAGATAGTGTAGTCGAATAGGAGTAACTAGCTAAAATTGTTGGGGAACCACTGATATTGATTATCATAATCATTCACATATTGTTTACTCGATTCATTAAAATATACCACTCAGGGCGTGGTGGTCCTATTTTCGTCATCGTGATGTAAAACGATCAATAATAGCGCCCAGAAAGTCTGAAACTGAAACATTTTCATTTTGATTTCTTTCAACAATCATTAAATTTTTGTTTCTTTTATAATCCAATAAGTTTATGTGGTCGTAATCAAAATGTCATTACCTACGGAAATATAATGATCATTTCCCATTGGAAGTCTTCGCAAAAACCGTTTAATAAACGACTGAATTATTGACAACCATAATGAACCTTCACGGTTCTTCAAGTTGTATGATTAAGCATTACCCAACCATGTTATCTTAGAAATTATACTATCTCCGAAATTTGCATTGTACAAAACGCGTCCGAAGACGTTTTGCATTCTAATTAAGAGATAATTTTCACAATTTGCTTTGCACGTCTCGATGCTAAAATGAAAATTTTCTTATCAAAATGGATATATTTTCAGCGCTTCAAGCAGCCACATTTCATTTTAACTAGCTGTTAAAGAGAGGCAATCGTACGCGTTGTTTAGAAGCATTTTGAGGCTAGCAGAAAGTTGGCGAACGTAATTCGCACGAAATGACGAATTGGACGAGGAGCACTGAGCAAAGCATCGACAAGAATGGCCACATCGAAGACTCGAGTACTCCGTATTCTGGCCATTATGCGAACGATATTTTCGTTGAACAAGTCATGTTCACTCTGAAATTCGCATCGGTTGTTCCAAGTCTCCTCATCGGCTTGTACTTTTCCAACAAGTAAGTAGAATCAATTTTTTTCATTTTTGGACATATTTCTTGTTTCGTCCTTCCTGGTCTTCTGGTCTTGGTCTCTTGGGATAAGGTTTATAAGGAAATGTATATTGTCCGGAAAATGTGCACAGAAATTTTCCAAGCCATCTGCAGAAACTTCCATGTAAATCAGAGTTGATGTAAAAATGTTTACAATAATGGATTCGTTTTCAAAGTTTCATATTTTACTTCTTGATATGTCAACAAGTATCATCATTGTTATTAATTATTGTTTTTGTATATGGCAATCAAATTATTATTCCATGATGACATTGATATCTGCACGTTAAAATTTCGATTTCTTCCACTGTTATTTATTTGATCGCAGGATTTTCAGATCCAATGCTTGCAGATTTTTCTGAGATTTTTCAAATCTGTTTTGTGATATCCAAAAAACATCTATAGTTGTAAATTGTTTTTAATATTAATTTACCAGTATTTGTTGCGAATTAAGGGAATAGAAATTACTCAAAATTATTATAATTATAAAGGTTTGTTATCCAAAAATTCAGGCCTTATCTAAATGAGGTGAAGTTTGATGCTCTAAAAATTTAGTGAACCGGCTGCTAAGTAATTCTTTTTTGCTAGCCAGCAGGCAATTAAAAAATTCGCAGTATTTTTGCAAGTACTGTTCCATTATGAATCATACGATTTTAGAAAGAGTATTACGTGTAAGAACAGATTTCTACAGTCAATCTTGAGAAAGTATTACGTTGTTGGCGAAATTTTAAATTATATTTCGTTTCTCTTCGAAGATTTATTCAAATACATTCTGGTTTTATTGATCCTTGTTGTAACGTCATTTTATGATATCTGATTGCATCTATTTTTTTGCCTTCATATAATTACTGGAAAAATATGGCAAAAAGTAACGGAAATTTTAGGAATATATGCTAGAGTCAAACCAAAAGAAGAAGAGAAAATAATTGGTATCTGTTAGATCATTAATTATACTGAAGATCTAAAAGTGAGACCCCAAAAAATTCAATTAGAAACTCATTTATATGAAGTTGTTGGGTCATGACAAGGGTATTTTTGCTTGATGACCTTCTGGGAACGAATTTTCAAATACCAACCGAAAAGCATTATAATTGCTTCGAATCATACGATTCTTCTTTGGCGGTTTCCACCTGACTTCGTCGGCATCAGACCACGCAACCAGTAACGATTTTCCGGCAGGCGCATTCGGGGCCTCGATGTTAACAAACCCGAAGGAGAATGGTTCGATACGAAGCCGCCAACTGTGCGTAATTGTGGGGTAACGATTGGCCGCAAACGAACGTAACAACAATCGCGTGATGTGCACGTTCACCACCTCCTCGAGTCGCTTTTAGTTATTTTGCTCCTGCTTCAGCCGCATTGTATGAAAGAAGCTAACAAACTCTTGTTGGTGCAAAAAAAACGCCGGCTTCCTTGGCATTGAGTCGGCCGACCGGCAACAGTTACCTGGTGCTTGGCTTACGGTAAACTTCGCGCGTCAGATATTGCAGATTTGCCGGCCGGCATCAGAATCGCACTAGGTGCAAAACGCAGCATTCGCGCGACCATCCAACGCGTCCGCCAAACACGTCATATCAAAACACAATCTCTTGATGCGTGCACCACACCACAATCTTGCAACAATCGGCTTTATAGTTGCGTTGTGAGTTCCGGGCTGGAGTGCATCGTCGATAAATCCATGTGCGCGCTGATAAAGTTTCGCATTCGCGTTGGAACCACCATCGTGCAATCACCAGCCACGTGGTGTCCACTATAGACGTTCCGGCGTGGAAAATACCGGCGTCGTTGAAGCCGTCCCGTCCGCAGAAGAAGCTGCCCATTCTCGGTCAGTCGTGGTCAACATCAATTCGGAGGTGCTACGTGCCACCGCCTCTCCTCCGCGAGTCAACTAGCAATATAGATTCGAATTGATTCGAATAACAATCTGATAAAAAGTCGCGTCTAGCGGGCACTTGGAATACAATACCGAAAGTGATTGATCTAGTTGCATGCATCGAGCGTCCTGATCCAATTCATTTATTGCCAACGCAAAGACGGTGTGCACTCTCGCAGGAGGTTTCGTTGCCCACGCGCGCACCAAATAGTTCCTCAACCAATTTGCCCTTCTGGCAAAAGCAATTCGTTCGCATTAAAGCCAAATAACTGCTTGTGATCCATTAGTTGCTAGCGATAATTGAAGGTTTACTCACTGAAAGATGGCATTCGAGTGCGAGAAGAACAAAGCCAAATATAGTGTGATACAGATTTGCAAAGATTTGCAATACCATGTGGTCGGCACGACCGAGGCGGGTTGTGCGGAAAAAAAGGCCGTTCTACGATGGTCCAAAAGGTATTTAATCATTCTTTCATAGTTCCTCAAACTTTTCATTCACAGGATTATCATTTCATTTTTTGCAACGAAATACAGTTTTTACTTAATGTGCTAATGATATTTATCAAACGGTGAATTAACAATTATAACATGGCATATTAATCCAGTTATTGTTATGAAATGTAAATTTAATAGTTGTGCACAAAAAGGTAATAACTTCCATTCAAAAACCATTAATCTTGATTGTATTTTTATGATTGTTCTTTGAAAGTTAGCAATTGTTTCATTAGCAATTATTTGTGCGTAAACTAATTGATCGTAGGTTGCATTTATTGAATCTAACAACAATTTATCACAGCTTTAATTTTTGTCTTGTTAAACACTAGCAAAATCTTGCTTTTGCAACTAATTTCCACATGGAATTTTGAATGACGTATAGCCCAAACTAAAAAGTTTATAACTTTCACATAAATCAATAATTCTATAAAAATGTTCAATTAAACTGCATGAATTTACGTGCAAATTGTTCGATGTGTCGTTGACTCAAACAAGATTTTAAATCAACATCGTGCGATATCAAGTTGATAGAGTGAGAAAGTATTCTTGTCATTGACATTGATGTAATAGTTATCATTTTATGTAATTCAATTTGCATTGAATCAACAGTTCCATACAGAGGAAGCATTCATTTTCAATATGAAGGTGCATTCATATCCGGAAGTACATTCATCATGTACACCATGCGACCAATTCTTATTAGGCAATTATAGAAATGTTGCTGTCCAAGAATGAAATCTGTTATTCCATTCGTAAGGGAATATTCATTGCATTTAATTTCGTAATAATATATTAGCATAAAAATCACCAGTACTTTAGACGATGTAAGCTTTAATTTTTTTCCGTGCTTGCAAATTTAAACGTTTACCAAGTTCGTCAAAATATCTGAGTAGTAATTTTCGTATTTTGCCATATTTCAATTTTATATCAGTGTAAACTTTTTCGTAAACACTAATTTTTTTTTGTTTCGAATAATCTTTAGAGAAACTGATCAATAATTTGTTTTTATTTTGCAAATTATATACCATGTTTTGCATTGTCCGAAACAAACATAATTAAGCAATAATTTTAGTCGTTGGGAATTTGCAAATAATTTACAGGCAAGAAAAACAATATACACATCCCTGTTATTCAAAAATGAAATTTTCTTGATATGTAAAGCATACTTATCGTAAATGGTAAATAATATGGAATTATGTTGCAATATTATGTAATAAAATGGATTATTTGCGTAACATTGCCTATCAACGATTTCCACGATTGGCCCATTGGCTGGGAAAACAAAATACAAATTTATCGCACGATGCAACCACGAACGACGTCACGTGCAAATTTAAATTCGCAATGAGTTCGGTAAAGCTCATTAGGAAATCGTTAGAGTAATTGGTTTTCTACAGAGTACTACACAACAAATAGAATTTCCAATATTTGAGGGCCTTAAAGAATCTAATTCTGCTAGTTCCCGGGTTGCCCTAGATTTCCATTTATGAAAAATCAATTAAGCTCCTATTTTCTCAGCCCGTTTTACTCGCTGCTTTGTTGCAAAAACTTAATAATTAATATATTATATTTCACAATGAGCTAATAGACTTTTCACTCGTATGATCCAAATGCAATTGTGACGTGTAGTAATCGTAAAAGTAAATTGAGATTGTCCGTTCCGGAAACAATGCAACCGTAAAAACGTTGCATTCACAAAAACGGTTCGACTGTTTGACGAAACCAATTACAAAATGCAATTTAATATATGTATATTGCGTTGAGTACGAGCAAAAAACGTGAGCGCAATTTCACTATGCTATCACGATTGTTGTTGTCAGCTGCTTGTAAATTTTTTATAATAACACTAATCAGACGTCTCCAATTTTGCAATCTTAAAATGGAGTAATAATAATCTTGGAAGATTGTATTAAATTACCTTCTGGTTTCTTCTTGGTAACAATCAGCAGTTTGTAAAATAGCTTACGTTACGAATAAGTTTACTATGCAAACTAATTATTATTATTTGTCTACTATTCAATAATATGAAGTTACTCATGGATTTATCTTTTTTTTTTCAGATTAAGTTTATGGACTTTGAAGATTTCTCTAGTCGTTTTCTGCATTGTCTTCGTGGTAGCTCCCTTTATTTACAAGTATCTCTACTCATTGCAACGAAGTTTAGTTTATTTAAATTTTGGTATGTATCAAACATATAGTTTATTGAATTAATTAATTATTAATTGAATTAATATTTGGTTTCATTTGATTTGCAGTGAGTTGGCCAAGAAATCCCAACTTTAGTGATCCAACTGCTTATGGAGTTGAAGGTGTGCGAAATTTTTATTTAACAACGGACGATGATACTCGATTAGGCGTGTGGCAAATCTTGCCAAATGATTTACTGCGGAACGATACGATATTGGATGATGGGTACTTCGAGGAAGCATTGAAAGACGGCCGAGAAGTGATCATCTACAACCATGGAAATTCTGGGCATCGACTTGCAGAACACCGTGTCGAATTGTATCAATTATTACGCAAGCGATATCACGTGATTTGTTGGGACTATAGAGGTAATCTATTTATATTAAAATTCGCAATGAATGTGTTATGTAATTAACTCAAACTTAAGCTCATCTATAATAATTAAATTTATATTATTTTAGATTTTCGATTGTTACGAAGTTTAAATGATGAAATAATTGAAATTTTTTGCTTCAGGCTATGGAGATTCAACCGATATCGAACCAACTGAAGATGGATTGGTAAACGATGCGAAATTCATGTACAAATGGGTTCTGAACCAAACGAACAGCAGCATTTACCTTTGGGGACATTCTTTGGGCACTGGAGTGTCCACTCACATGCTTGGCGATCTTTCCAAGGAAGCGACAAAAAAACCGCGCGGTCTAATTCTTGAAAGCCCATTCACAAGCTTCACGGATGAAATTGCCGAGCATCCATTCGCAAAGGTAAAACCCGTTTGCTTGGCATATTTCCATTTGCATTATTTTCTGCGCTAAGAAATCTAATCGTGTGATGTCTTGAAGATTTTTAGACCGTTACCATGGTTCCACTATACGATCATTGATCCAATGTTGAAGAACGGCTTTGTTTATGCGTCCGATAAGCACATCATTAAAGTGGACTGCCCGATTCTCATTCTGCATGCTGAAGATGATGTCGTCGTGCCGTTTAGCCTTGGGAAAAAAGTGAGTTGTCCAATATTGCAAATTTTGTTCCATTGATTAATTTATATTTGCATAATTTTCAAACAACTTTCTTGCATTGAAACTACATATTTTATTATAATTTACATATTCTAATTGATTACATTTATAATTCAATTGTTTCATTTACAAACTAAAATATTTCCGCAGCTCTATGAAACAGCACAGGACTTCAGGAGATCGTATCAAGGAAATGTTACCTTCGTTCCTTTCGATAAGAAATATCAGTATGGACATAAATTCATATGTCGGGCGCCTGAATTGCCCGATTTAATTGAGTAAGACCCATTTTATTTTCAAATAATTTAATTTTTAAATAATAATTTTTATATTTGCTGTAATGCTAATCTTTCAATTTGTTTTTAGTAAATTCCTTAAAAATGCTGCCAAGGAATCTCAGGATAAAAACCTCTAAGCTGAAATTGAACTGAGCAGTTAACAAGAAAATCAACATTACAAATTCCTAACGTTTTGAGGAACATATTAGTCAATAATTTATCCATTCCTATATTCAAACTCTTCTGTGAATATTGTTGATGCGATACATCGCATTGTAGAATCTAGTGAGTATGTATCCACATCCAGAAAAAAATTAAAATTTGTGCGCTTAAACAGTAATCAAGCAGAGAAATCTAATTGGTAGGTCGCGAAGAAATTGGCATCAGCATATATCTGATCTAGATTACTAGAGAAAAGAAGGGATTGTCTTACTGTAATCGTTAGATTAACTATGCAATTGTGATTTTTGAATTTGTGAATGTGATGAAAACATAGCACCAAATGACATATTTTCATTAATTATTGATTAATGCACTGGTTATCTTTGTATCCAAATTGAGCGAAATTCTTACATATTAATGTAGAGAATGCATTGCATTAATTGATATTATGAATGAAATTACCGTAGTTCGTAGATTACTAGCTAGGCTCAGATAGTTTAGAGAAGTCATTTTACTGGATAAAATATTCTACTTTGTAATTATTATTTATCCATTGGCTGCAAGTCCATCGTTATTTATTATTTTTAAATTGTTACTTTGAAATTCTCAAAAATTAAACTAAAGTAGATTTTAGCGTAGAAAGTCTTGTTGGAAAGGAAGGTATCTAGAAGAAGTGCATCTAAATAAATTTTTATATAACTTATAATTAACAAAAATAAGTAAATATCATTGTTAAACTATTCAGACTACCCGAACAATTTATGTTATCAATTGAAAATATTTAAATTGTTGGATTACGTCACCAAAAAAACCATGCTATCCAACGAATTCATTGTTTTTAAGTCGAAAACGATGTTCACTGTATTGACAGTACATGGTAAACATCACACAACAAAATTTCAGTTCTATTTTTGGTTGATGTATATTTTGTTTGTAACTAAAAGGAGGAAGTTTGTTGTTTTAGATTATTGAGCAAATTTGCTTAAGTTATAGCAAATCTGGGCAAGTTCCTGTGAATCATTAAGAGACATCAGCGACGATGAACGCGTTCCGGAAACGTAATTTACCGTCACCAAAATGCCCCGAGATATTTGAAGTTGGACATCAAATCAAGGTTGGTATTTTTAGATTTCAGTTCGATAGTCTGAGTCATTATCCAACATTGTTTGATTACAATCACTAAAAACCCACGTGCAGTTGATTAATTTTTGATTGAGTGGTGAGCATATTTTTTTGTAAATCAAGATTGAATTGTAATTTAACTTGAATACGTTTTTAATGTACTCTCCCTTAAACTTGTGAAACACATTTTTGAAATGCCTTCGTACTTGGCAATGAAATAAACAACATGTTTCAATAGTTATTCGGTTATTCCAGGATGTAAAACGCAGTTTTACTTAATTTACACGTAGTTTGGGAACTTCTTAATTAATTAAATATTCATAAAGTATAACGGTTCTTCAGATGTAAACAGATATTGGATTTTCCATTCATTACTTAGATGAACAATTTCATGGATGAACAAATAACACTATCGCATATTATCAGCGATAGTGATAATATTATCAGATGCTTCAATACTGTAATTCAAGAGATTCGCATACCGTTGCAGGGTCTATAAGTATGTTTACAAAGCACAAAAATACCGTACGCAAAATATACAATCCCACTTTAGATAAATTTAAAAGCGAACCGGCGCACTTATTCAGTACCTGCCGTTCGTTTGTACGGACTGCAACTATAGTTGCGTTACCTAACAGAACATATCATTGAACAAAGTGCAGAGACATAATTATCTATTCAAATTAAATTTTATTGCAAATTATTACTCAGAATAAATAAGAGATAACAAAGTGAAGGAGTATTCGAATAACAAGTTCATTTACTATAAGCGACATTCCAAAATGGTTAGATGTTGCAAAAAATTGGTGTGTCTCTAGTATTTCACTTTTTCAGTAAAAATCTAATAATTGTTTTCTTGCAGTATCGACGAGGAAGTGATGAAGACTCAGATTGTGAAAGTGTAGCTTACGACAATAGCCGCTTGTACGAAAGAAAACGACGTTCATGTGCGTGCATAGTATTAAAATGGACAGCAATCGTATTGTAAGTTTGTTTAATTATCAATAATTAGGTATAGAAAACCTTCGCTCTCTGAACCCGTTCATGACCAATGTACGATTTTCAAAATCCAATGATTTAGAAAATTTTCACTAAAGCAACTTTCGCAAAGAGAGAAATCAAATTTTGCCTGCTTTTTGCCAAACTTAATTATCATCATTGCTAATTGTTTTTTCTTATTATTTTCAGTGCAATTTTATTAGTGCTTCTATTCCTAACTATTTTTGTGATTATTCCAATAGTTTTCATGGAGAGTATCGAATTACAACGTAAATTAATGTTTCCAAATTGTAAGTACATATGTGCTCATTTCATATCATGGCCAAAATAATGCTTAATCACTTCAACCTGATTTCGATCTTGGTGGCATTTTTAAATTGATACAGTAATTTAGTCTATCTAGTTGCACTTCACTCGTTTTTATGACTTTGCAATTGGTTATTCACATTAGAAGCATTCCAAAATTAAAACCGAGATTTCAATCAGAAAATCTCAGAATTCCAATCGCAAATTCAGAAATATTTCCGTTTGCCAATTAAAGTTTTTTAAGTAACTTAACGTATTAAATATGATACGCACAAAAATTGATGATTTAGATTCGTAATTAACTTGATTGTTTAAATTTTTAGTCGACCAACCTGAGAATCCACAATACACAAATTATGCACTCTACGGTGCAGAAGGTGTGCATAATAGATATATAACGGTGGATGATATCCTGGATTCAAGTGCAAGCGTTTCTTTGGGCGTTTGGCAAGTTGTG
The DNA here is from genome assembly GCA_030264555.1 of Aleochara sp. GC000083. Taxonomy (NCBI): domain Eukaryota; kingdom Metazoa; phylum Arthropoda; class Insecta; order Coleoptera; family Staphylinidae; genus Aleochara; species Aleochara sp. GC000083. The sequence continues at coordinate 23,352 of JARJDZ010009391.1, forward strand.
CCGGAAGAACATATTGAAGATGCGGAAAAACCTGGCTACGATTTTGATAAAGCATTAGAGGATAGTGATAAACCAATTTGTATCTACTTTCATGGGAACAGCGGTACCAGAATATATCCATATCCAACGTACCAACGGCTACGAAAGTATTTCCACGTCCTTGCTGTCGATTATAGAAGTAATTATATTCGGTAGTAAATATGCAATTATAAATACATTTGATGATTTTAATTCCAGGCTATGGAGATTCCACAGAAGCTCTTCTGACGGAAAAAGCGGTCGTCAGTGATTTAGCGCAATTCTACAAGAAGATCTTGGAGATGACGAAAAAGCGGAAACAGGACGTTTACTTTTGGGCCCATTCTTTGGGTACTGCTCTTTCGACGCACACTTTACGTAAAATTACTGAGGAAGCTGAAACTTCGATTGATAAGTATGATCGTTTGCCTCGTGCTTTAATGTTGGAAGCTCCATTCACGACGATGGGCGAGGAAATAGCAAACCATCCAATTGGAAAAGTATGTGAAATGGAACAACAGGATAATTCGAATGGTTAATGGTGATTTTCGTTGTAGATCTTCGCCTGGTTACCTTGGTTTGATGCAACAATTCGCGATCCATTGATCGAAAACGGTTTTCATTTTTATACGACAACAAATATTCTTAAAGTGAAATGTCCTATTATGATTGTTCACGCAATGGACGATAGCATTATTCCTTACACTCTGGGAGAAAAGTTAGCTAAAGTTGCGATGACAGAAAGAGATTTAAATGTCCAAGGAAATGTTACTTTGCACATTATTCCAGCAAACGCACGTTGCGATCATATGAACATTAACACTTACGTTCCATTGGAGCAATTTATTAGGTAGGTTTTTTCGTACATATAATACTTATTACCAGCAAGCTTTAAATTAAATCGATTTCTTTTATAGTGATTTTCTCGAAGGCGTCAAGGATTGGTATAGTAATCATAAATGAAAGTTGGAACAACAAATGATAATAGGTAAACTGAAGAAAAATTAAATAACGGATTTTTTATATAAGAGCATGAGTTATTTCCTTTGTTTTCCATAGAACTTTACCAAACAAATTGTCCACATTGGTTTGAAATATTGGAAGAAACGTATAAGTAGAATCTTCTTTTGTTAGTATATTTATTAGTTATTGATCTCTTTTCTATCTGATTAATATTATATACTTGGGAAATTGCACAACGTTTAATCGCTCTATGAAACATTGACACATTTTATCTTCCAAAAAGCATTGTTTTATCATATGAGTTTATCTGATAAAATATAATCTTATTTGCTAAAGTAGGTATATTAGCTTTATAGTAGAATCGATTAAGTATTCAATCATTTTATTAATTACGTACAGAGAACACAATTCAGCTTATAAACATTTAATAAGTGCGAAAGGTAATAATAGTTTAACTTATTAGTATACAAGTGTAGTTTAAATGTGTTCAGTAGCGACATCTATTTCCATTAATCTTTCTTGTTGGAAAAAGCAATTTAACCTCACTTATTTTTCCTTTAAGTCTTGTGTTTTGTGCTAAGTTTTGTGTTTTGGCCAGTGAAAATTGAAAATGTAGGCCACAATATTGCTATATATTAACAAAGTTTATTCTGGTCATCAGAAATAATGGTAAAGTACATTTTAAGAGCTATTAAATTTCAGTAATACATGTTTTATTTTATAGGTAAACTCAGATGAGCTGCTTATGGCCAACCAAAACGATAACTTATGTCCAGTGGAAATTGACATCAAAGAAGATGAATTACTTGAACATCAAAGGAGGATAAGATGTATACTGCAGTATGCCATTCTAACAATGTAAGTTCATGATTTTCTGCTTAACATAATATTTTTGATAACTCAACATTTTTAGATTTGGTTTACTTCTGATTACATTAATAATTCTATTTATTGTACTGCCAGTTGTCTTTGCTCATTCAGTGGATCTACAAAGGTTGCTTATGTTCACTAATAGTAAGTCTACAAATTGATTTAGATATCCAGTAACATACATTTACATTTTCCAGTTGGGCTAACTAGTGATAAACATGATTTTGAAAAAATACCTAGGCATCCCAAGACACTTTTCCACAATTTTTATATTCAGTTTGAGGATGAATTTAATGAAACAATCACATTGGGAGTCTGGCATTTATTTCCACTGGCACTTTATCCAAATGCAACCAATCAATCTTCAGAGGTTGATTCTGAAAGGCTTTTGAACTTGGATGCAGTTGATGTAATTGTATATTTTCATGGCAGTGGAGAAACACGACGTGATTCAAATATGATGTATCAAGTTTTGATCAAATTCTTTCATGTGATTGCATTTGATTATAGAGGTATGTTAATTGGAATTTGATATACATGTACTAATCTAATGTTGGTAGACTATGGGGACTCAACACCTGCAAAACTATCTGAGAGTGCAGTTGCTTCTGATGCAGTGAATGTATTCAAGTGGGTCAAGCAAAGAACAAGCAGAAAAATTTATATCTGGGGACACTCATTAGGAACACCTCTAGGTACACTTACAAATCTTTACTTGCCTAAAGAACTAAAGCCCCATGGCTTGATTTTGGAAGCTCCATTAACTAGCATGCATGAGGAGATTCCCTTGCATCCTTATGGGAAGGTAAATCATGCAAGGATGTTAATAACAATTTACTAAAATTTGTTTAATTTTTTAGCTATTTGCCTGGCTACCATGGTTCAAACAAACTGTCCAAGATCCTTTAGACTATAATGGGTTTCTTTTTAACACCTCTGATTATATATTGGATATTGATTGTCCAATTATGATTTTACATGCAGAAGATGACAGCATTATCCCTTACACTTTGGGGAAAAAGGTTTGTAACTAATCAGATTGTGTAACGTTCTCTCCTATCTGAATATTTTTAGTTGGCACATATAGCAGCTACTGAAAGAAAAATTGACCAAGGAAATGTGACTTATGTACAATTTTCGGCTAAATTTAGATACGATCACTTCAGGATTTTTCAAAGTCGTCGTTTGCTGACTTTAATTCCGTAAGTTTTTTTTTGTTATTTTGGTAACATGTTTTAAATTCTACTTTTTAGGAATTTTACTCTGATATGCGATGATTTCCATAATAAAAGTCGCACCACTTTTGTATTAGACCATCATCCTGAACAATAAAGGTTTCATCATCATGTATCAAGAATGGCAAACAAGACCCGAATGGTTTCTTAGCTGCTTGATCCATCATTTGAAATTACTACAGTAAACTAAAACAGGTATGACTTTATTATCAATTTTAAAGTTCCATATTTTGGTAAAAAAATATGGAACCATTATTTAAAACAAAAATGACACAAATGGTGTACAAATGTATTATCATTTGTTGAATATGTTGTTTGCATTTCATTATTTCATATTGCACTGAAACATGAAAGCAGCACAGAACAAATTCTTAATGAAAATGTCATTTATAAATATTCTACTTGACTTGAATATTTATAAAGAATCATGTAAACAATAAGCTAATTATCATGTTCTACTATGCTACTAATGCACGGTTTCAACTGGTTCCTGTTGTCTAAGAATATTTAGATGGTCGTTCTCATTGCTGTATAAATGCTTAGATACGTTCGCAAGACGTCGACGATCTCGTTCTTCTCTTAGCAAAGTCAAGCTGCGCTTAACAACGTTATTGTATCGTTGGGAGAGTGACTCTTCATTGCCTTTTACTTTGGAAATATATCCAGTATACCCCGCAATTGGAGGAAATTCTGGCGTTATATCTCTAACTGGAAACAACATCTCTTAAATCTCGCATAATCCCATTGGACAGTTACCTTTAAATCTATCAATGTTTGTGGAACTTTGCCTTAGGACATATTTAACATCATCCTTGTTACGAATGGAAGTGTATTTAGGCGCGCTTAATGATCTTATTCTGTCGTATTCCGTCCTTTGCTCAATGAGTCGTCGCTGCTTTATTGCGAATTCATGCATGCAATCGTCTGCAGTACGACTGTACGATTTTCCCGAGCGGAAATTCAATGTTGGGATGAATCCTGTAACGAAATAATTGCTTTTTTATTAAAAGGGCAGTACAATCAATCTATTGCTAAGGTGGCACCTGTATATCCAATAATGTACTGCGGAGTTCTGTTAATTGTTTCGTACGCTGGATCTTTTGTCTGATCTTTGGTCCTTGGAATTTGTTTAATCATTGTTCTATCATTCTCGTTGTTGTATCTATAGGGTGTTCGTTGTACTTCAGAAATAATTTTTCGTTCACGTAGATCCTAGACAGGTTGTATATGATAATTATAAATGTTTAAAAAATTTCTGTGTAACGCACCTTTAAAATTTCTTTGGTTTTTGATCCAAATGTAGTTCCATACTGAAATTGCAGCGTTGGACAGTGGCCAGTATATCTACAGAAGAATTAATGGCTTAAAATTAACTTTGTAGGTTGCAGTGATGCATAATTTATATTAGTTCCGAATGTATTTCAATTAAGAACTGCTTTTTGTTAGTTGTAATATAATCCAAGATAGTATTTGTGATTCTATTTGGGGACTTTCTCGTCCTTGGCCCTTGTGCACTCGAGTACGCTGAAGATTTAATCTAAATTATTTTGCGTCTCTGATAGGGACTATCGTAACAGTACCACGGACTTCCTGGCACACCTAATGCAATTACAAATAGCTCCCACGCCGATTCGACCAAATAACATCTACGGTTACTTCCACATTGGAATTAATCACCTAAAGAATAGCACTAATTACCTATCCAAATTTATAATCCTTGTTTCTGCGCTTCTAACGAATAAAATCACTAAATGGAGCAAAGTACTTTCAATTTTGCTGGAAGTAATGTCATTGCCTACTCTGGTCATGAAATCTAATTTTACTTTGAGGAAAAAAAACTTCCCGCTTCAATTGACTGATTTTAGCGCCTTAGTTGCTTTATGCGAGAAATCTAGGCAACATGTTTAGACGATGTCGAATAATTTTTTGTTGGTTTTACACTTATTATTGAATGAGAATCTAGAATAATTTGGTATATTACTGTTGGTAAACATTATCACGTGCTATGTACAGTTTCTATTGCTTCGGAAGCAAATATGTTGCATTTCAAGGTGATAAACGCTCATGGCCGACGCAAGGAAAATAACACTCTAAAATTAATGAAAACATTATCGTTTATCGATTTGTACATGCCCTTCAATCCGTTATAATTGAACCTATCAAAGTTTCTTCATGGTTGGCCGTCGTTACGCACAATTATCTATTGATTTATTTCTCTACCGTAGTGCGTAAACGGCATTCGATCAAAACCAAGCGCAAACACGTTACTTCCTCTTGTGTTTCTTACCCGGGAATGTGGCATCCGTCGTTCTGATTGAAAAAGTGTCGCCGCTCACTCTCGCTAATTGTTCCAAACATTTTCATAGTGCGCACTTACTTTAATTAGTTGAATCGATACGAAAGTCGACACTATATACAATGTGCGACATTGTAAACTAATGAACCAGCGAGCGTCGAGAGATGCGTCTGAAATAAACAGTCCAGCAAATTGTCTTACAGTTGGATGCGGACTGTTGTTGTTGTGCTGTGACTGGATGATCAAAAGTAGTCTCGAACGGTAAATGCCGCCAACCGCCAACAATGCGACTCGCGCTGCTTTTCACGGGTGAAAAGAGAGGAAATAGTAAACAAGTTAATCGCGTTGGAAACCAAAGTGGTGCACGCCTCTGCGAGCGTCCTTCTGCTACCAGTCTGCGAGAATACTTTTTCATTTATTGTTTCATTGTTCCAGCGCGCATTTCGCATTTACGCAACGCTGATAAAACTCAGTCGCCAGTTACCAACTTTGGAAGGGATGTGCGGCTAAAGCAACTGATCGTTTTGCAATATACCATTGCTTGCTTGTCTGCCTAACGACTTATTCATTTGTGCATTTGAAACCCCGGCATGTTATATTTGCACAATGATAATGAAACCGTGGCTAAAACAGTTAAAAAAAACTAATGCAGAATTGGACATTAGGGAAGAATCATTGAATAAATGCCAATAAACCAGTACTTATTCATTTTCCTTGTTTTAGAATCGAAAAGTTTTGTTAGCGTCTAATTGCAAGTTCTAGAAGCTGCAGCTACTACAAGAACTGTGCTACAAGTAGTGGAATAGGAGCTCCAAGTTGTGCATTTGTAAGCCATCACCTTCCGATTCTTCAGCAGTTGTTTCTCAGGTATTGTAGAAACTATATCTATAAATATTCTATGAATATTCATGCACATTGAATTTATTTTTTTAATGCCATGTAATTTGTTTCATTCAGATACTCTGGAAGGTTTTTTGTTTTGACTTATCCAAATTAAATTTTTATTACTTATTTTTTTTACTCTAATGGGTTATTATTAATGAACTAGATTGCTTTCAAGCTATTTTGATTTACACTGGTAGCGATACATCGGGTGACCATTATGTTCTTGGGTATGCTCGTGCTTGGAGCGGCATGAAACCATGGCGGGCGTAAAATCGTACTTTACTCCCTATGTATAGTCGGTCCGCTGAGAGTTGGTTTTATGATAACTTAGCCAAGTTTTAAACCGGGAGTAAAGTACCTCTTTCTCTCTCACTCATTTCTCCACGTCACTTCAAGTAGTTGGCTGTTGATGTGACAGTTTGCTGAGTTTATCCCGTTATTTTTTAGATGGTTCCAATATTTTATTACCAGTGATCATTATTTCACAATAAATCTTATTAGTGAATTATATATTGTTGCAATCTTCACCAGATGCTTGAGCAATTTGAAATAGTGGTGCATGTCCTCATGGTAGTAAACTAACAATTCAGTTCTGTGAAGGCTAGGTGAGTAAACATTTCATTATTTTTATTGTTGCAGAGCCTTCAAAACAAATATTTTTCCTGTTCTTCCGCATTTTGATGAAGTAGGCTCTGAACTTGGGCACAAGTTTAATAGGTAGGCACAGCCCTACATACTAATAAATATAGACCTGCAAGTTCTCGCCTTCTACTGGGGAACACTCAGATAGGATCAACCAGTCGGGTGGGCACCTACACTAGTCCCATATGGTATTGTATAAACATTTTATTTTAATAATTTGAAAAGTTAAATAATCACATCATACTTTTTCTGTTTTTAGGCTGTTCAACATTTTGATAGAGTCAGCTCTGAACTTGGGCATTAGTTTAATGGACAGTGGACATTTGGATAGGATCATTCACTTGTGAGGGGATCTACAGCAGTATCATATGGTATTATATAAACATTTTATTTCTAGAAATCCAAGATATAAACAAAGTCATCATAATTTTTCTGTTTTAGACTTTTTAACATTCTGATAGTGTGGGTTTTCATCATGAGATCTAGTTTAAGGGGCAGCACAGGATCTTGCAATTGAGTGGGCATTTACAGTGGTCTCATATGGTATTTACATTTAATTTCAATAATTTCAAGATTTAAAAAATCTCATCCTTTTCTGTTTTTAGATGTTTCCCCATTTTTGATGAACTCAGCTCTAAACATGGACTTAAGTTTAAGGGGCAGCAGTCTCATAAGGTATTGTATAAACCATATGTATTTCTATAAATTCGAGTTGTAAATAAAGTTATCATAATTTTTATGTTTTAGATTCTTCCCCATTTTGATGGAGTCAGCTCTGAACATGGGCACAAATTTATGTGGCAGTAGACGTTCAGATGGAATCATCTGCTGGTGTGGGCTTCTAACACTGTCTCATATGGCATTGTATAAACATTTATTTTAATAATTTGAAGATGTAAATAATCACATCCTACTTTCTCTGTTTTAGACTATTCAACATTAT
>JARJDZ010009392.1:0-27654 GCA_030264555.1 Aleochara sp. GC000083
TACCGACCCAGGTCTTAAATTGTTCTTTCCAAACCATTGGTAATGATAAAGGTGACATTTTATGCAATTCCGCAGTTCCACAAAATAATGGCAAAGAAAGCAATAAATTGAATAAACCAACATTAGGAGAAGGAAGCAAGTAATAAAATAAATATACGATGGCAGACCTTTGATATAGCACCTTTTCTGCTCTCTAGTTACCACATTCCATTTCTTTTCGTGTTGTACGATTATACGAACAGTTCCAGATAACAAGTCTGAAGACATCAGAGCAAGTGTTCTAAATTTATTCCAGAATTGCTATAGAAGAAAATTCTACTTTGTGCAACATTTGGTACCAAGAACATGAGCAACTATTTCCTACTATGTAGTTGCTACATAGTTATCATGTAATTGTATCATTTTAGTAGCTATTTTAAGTTGTAAAAATTCAAAAATGAGTGTCATAGTATAGAAAATACTGGACCCTTGTGTACCCTTGAAATAATAACCGCTTACATCTGAACATTGTCGCTAGACACTTTTGCGGAATTTCCCTGCGCATGTTCACCTCGCAGCTTGGTGATTTATGCCCAACATTGCATACTCGGGAATTTTTGCGCTCTACGTCTACGTGAGCAGCAGCTGCTTGCATTCGCCGCGTTCAATAAATAAATAAATACGGGGACGCTCGCGCCGTATTGTCCCTCATAAACGATTCAACAGATGAGCGGATTGGGGATGCTTCTACTCTGTGTGCACCCCAATGATGCTGCGAAAGATCCCGGGTCCCGCTTGCTCAATACTTTCGGCAAGTCTACGTGCCACAGAAGGAGCCCCGAGCCCCGACAAAGAGGGAGCCGAGAAGTCGATTTGTAGTCGAGCGAGAGCTGACGGGAGACGAAGGCATTGGCCCAGTTTCGTACTCATCCCGCATTCCCCATCGGACGTCCCGTTCCGCTTTCGCGCCGGTCGTCGGTCCTGGAACGTCGCGGGGGAGGCGGTGGTCCCAGTGCGCGTGTCGTGGCGGTCGCGTGGATCGCGGATTGCATCCGAAAGCGCGAAAGGCGGAACTACCGCACACACTGGGTAGGTCGGAAACTGGGTCGGGGATGCGGTCGCAAGTGGGCCAAGGACAGTGAACGGGCAAACACATGATGTAAATATCTACAGAGCCATGCTGCAATTTCATACTCACAGAGATCAAAATAAAAATATCAAGTTTTGATTGTGCAAAGTGGTCTTGGTTTTATGATTTTGGTCATTAAGCATCTTCGAATGGTTAAATTTTATATAATTCATTGTAATTCTCAAGCTAAAGTTTGATATGACTTCTTTCGATTGTTATATTAGGTTTGGTTCTCATTCGTTGGATGTTACAACTACTAGCTTTTACTGTGAGCGAAAACTTTTATTTTATAGTATTTTAATTGAGTGAAGAAGTGTTATTTTTATAATTTTGGTCATTAAGCATCATCAAATGGTCAAATTTGATATAATTCATAGCAATTCACAGACATAAATTTGATTTGACTTCTTTTGATTGCTTGATTCTTATTCATAGGATACTGCAAGTAAACTATTGGTTTAAATTGCATCAAATTAAGTATTCAATAACTTTTATTCGCATTTACCTTTGAAATTCTTGAGGAAAGCCATTTGTATTTATCATAGTTCCTAAAATTTGCCATTTAAAAAGTAATTGCACTTAAATATTTATAGCAAAATACGCATAAAAGTGCCTTGATGTAGACATAATACAAAAGTTGATTAGCTACGTTTCAGCCGCTTTACGAGCGCGCTTTCCAGTTTTATGAAGTTGTAATTGTTATGTGCAAACAATTTGCAAACGTGCCTTTTGTGCATTTATTAATAGCAATGCGCGAACGCATGCAATTGCATCACAAGACATGTACATACATATTGGCGTATTATTGCAACAAGGAGTGTAAACAATGAAAGTTTTAGTTTCCTCGTCCACGCAGTGTTCGATTTTACATACTTTTTGTGTTCCATGAAAAATATTCCAATATTTGATGTGAATTAATAGCAAATTGTATTAAAATCTTTTTCCTTTTTAAAACCAAAAATAGCAGCCACTCTTTTTAGTTATTATTTTCGACATGTTCTAGAATATGAATATAAAATTCTGCATTTCAACAAGCAAAAAGTAATAAATTACAAAGTTTATCGCACTCGGCGCGTAGAGAAATTCGCTTGGAACATCGTTTTTGCATGTAATTTTAATTAATTTCCAAGCATGGCGAGGCCGCACTTTGGTTCGCACTTCTTACAATCGAAACATTATTATATAGCCGACCGCATTCAGTTGTAAAATGCAGAGAAAACATTAAAAATGGAAGCGTACCGTCTGCCATCAACGGGAATGGTAACAGTTAGACGAAGCCACACTTGAAAAAGCCGAGCATAAAATTATAAAATTGCAGATAAGCAAACTCAAATTTTGTTCCCATTATTATTCCCATTCGCTTAATAGAATCCGCCGCCTTAGTCCACGATAATAATTAGTGAAAGATATCGCTGAATGGCTCTCGCATTTTATTATAATTCCAACGAAAGAATCCAACGCGAGCAATTATTATCATTAATCCGTGCAAACAATATGGTCTCAGAATGCGAAACGCACCTGGGATCGCTTCCATCTTGTGTTATACATGTTGCAAGCAACTGGTAACTGTAACGATGGCGCGATAAACGCATGTTATTGTTATGATCACGTGTGTGGAAAGGTAAAACAAAAAAATCGCAATGTGTGAAGTATGATGAATGCAAACGAAGATGCTCCCATTCACGGATGATGCGATGAACAAGCGGTACCATCATTCGGGCTTAATAAGGTGCGGAATGCGCATACTAACGAAAAGGAGAAGACGACGATGCGAATTTGTTGAACCCGATGTGGAAGTGTTACGTTTTGTGCGAAACGCGAGGAGAGCACAAAGTCATATTGTGTGCAAATGAAATGCGCATTCGCATGGAGGGAAATGAGCGCTCGTGTTTTTTCCTCTTCGTGCTGCTGCTGCGTGTATTTGCGTTTTGCATTGTATTGCGGCATTTGAATGTTAACGAGCGTTTTATGTATATTAGCACGAAAGGGAAGTGTTGCGCGGCGTTAATTAAGCCGAAAACCTTTGCTGAAGCATTAAATTTGCATGCTCACTTAGGAAGTGTCATAATTTAGGCTTGTAACAACCACGTTGAATGATCCTGCCATGATTACAATAGATTAATAACCAACCAGTCAATTGTCCTTATTTGTTAGATCATTTGTTATGTAACCAGGTCTTATGGGTAATTTCGAATTTGTTAAAGGTGTATCATTTTCGGAGAAAGTTAATGGTATTTCCAAGTGGAATTCCTTCCAATGAACTTTTAAGCATGGATGTAAATACAAGAATAGTCCTGCCAATGCTATTTGGTTGAGTTATAAGTTTTTCTTTTCTTGAAGATCAACTTCATACTTCAGGGATGTCTTAAGATTCTTGAGCTTCAATGCTCTACTTAAGCAAATTCATAGCTTTTCTATTGCTTATCAAACTGTTTGAATGTAAATACCTTTCAATCTGAAGACCTGAGCTGTCGAAAAGTTCTTCTGGTCCAAACCAATCACATTTTAGAAGGACCTACCTAGAAAAAAATCATGTGTTAATATTATGTTCATATTATTACTACAAATTAAAGATTAGATAATAGTTTGCTATTTCTAACTCCAACATACATCAAGGATACCTTCAAATCAACCACATTTTACAAGAAGTACTGTGTTCTTATGATGCTCCTATTATTACAACACATTGGAGAAACCTTCAATTCTGAAGAGCAAGTAGACTGTTGAAAATTACTTCTAGTTGAAACCAAAGACATTTTACAAGAAATAAATTGGTAAACTACCAAAAAGATGAAAAATGGTTACAGACAATATCCATAGACAATTCTGATGACTAGATTATAAATTAATATAGCAAATTTCAGATAAAAAGCCACTTATGACTTACAAAGAAGAATTCACCCTATCAAAAAACCGCACTTCTTTAATCCAACAAGCAAAATCCTTCAAGAAAGATTACTAGATTACATCCAAATACCCTTGCAACTTAAGAAGCTTGTCTTCAGACTGATAAAGGACATTGAAGCAATGGTCCTTTGTATGCGACAAATCTGATACTTGATGACTTCACCATAGAACCAAGTAGTAAATTGCATCTTTTTGTCTTTGCAGATGAGGGTGGGCAGAGTGGTGGTGAGGCGGACAGCGACGAAGACGTCATTACCGATTACCTCCTCGGCGAAATGCTGCCCCGGCCAGTGCCTCTGCCAACAATTAGCGTTACGCCGCACTCGCCGGCGAACAAGTCCTACCCGGTGCTCGAGGACAGCCTCCAGCAGGTCCGGGACATCCATGACACCGTGCAGCGCATGAGAGATGTGACAGCCCACAGTAAGCCCCCATTTCTATACCAATTCCATACCTATTCCAGCCTACACGAAGCCATCTCCAAGTGTTCGAAATGCTATCAACCTTTGGGACTTGAATTTGCAGATGTCTACATCGCCAACACCAAGCAGCATTTTGCAGCGAGCACCCTCAACCCGTTGCTCGCGAACATCGCCCGTCTAAGTGCAAGCTGCCCCACGCTCAATGAAGTCGTCCCCGAGCTGGAGACCCTCGGTGGGTCGCTGGGGTCATCGCCTTTGCACCAGCCCACCAGCAGGAAGGGCAGCGGTACGTTTATCTTTCATGGTTCAAACTATGGTTCGAACAGTATTTGAAATTTGATCAGCAGGAGCCCAGGATTGGCTCTGCCAACCAGAGGCTCAACGACGAAGGTCATGGACAGCCTTGGAGGACCTCACCGGGACGAAGGAGAAGATCAAGCATCGGCAGCGCAGGTAAGCTCCAAACCTGCAGTTGGTCGCCCATCAGATGGGTGAACTCCTTCCTCCATTGACGACCGGCCCCCTTTGTAGGTCTTCCGTTTTCAGCATTTCGCTCAGCAGCATGGAGTCCGAGGCGGATGAATCGTCCCTCGTGGATGTCGTCGATGGAAGCACCACGCGTCTTCTGGGTGCGGATGGCGGTACCAGCGGTAATGGCAATCATCGTCGAGGTACCAGAAACGGAGGTGGTGCAAGCACACACTCCTTGAACGAGGCTGATCTGCAGGTACCTTTCTGGTGGCATCAAAGTGGACCCTGAAGCATCTTCATGGATATGTTATTTGTTTACAGAGCGATTTCATTAAGGTGAAAGCGAAATGCGAAGCGGAACAACTGCGATTGTCGCCAGTGAGATTACCCCTGCAGAAATCCGTATCAACGCCATCAATTATTGCAGTCAGGGATCTGGTACCGGAACCGGCGTTGGCGGGCGCACAACCCACATTACCAATGTAAGTGCATCTCGCCAAATCCTCCTTTCACCATGTTTTATAAATTTATACGATTACGATTTGTCGTTTCTCCACGATATATTTACATATGCGTTTTCTCCAATTTTTGAGTCACTTGCATCATGCGTTCAACGACGTGCAATCCGCATGCTTTTTTGACATTTTTATATCTACTTTTTGCAAAGTTTAATGCTCAATTTTCATTGTACACACAGAGTACTAGGGTTGTTTGAAGAGAAAGGTCATGAAGCAATCATGTATAACTTCTACATTCAACAACTACATTCCTATCATAACCTACATTGAAAGAATTTTTGAGCCTACCTTGATAGATGTGAAATTCCCCCTTGGATTATGCCATTGTTCCTTGGGATTGAATTCTTGGACCCGAATTGACGTCCACATTTATCACTTTAATTTCTTTTTATTACAAGTCACAATAATAATGCAAAACAGCGAGTAGAACCAAAAATCTTGCAGACAATCAACTGAAACAATTGACAACCTATGTCAATTGTTTCTTAATGTCTGATACACTGTTGCCAAACATCTCAAATATTGGATTTACAATTTCAATTGGAAATAATCTTCAAAAAACCAAGTATTTGGTTTTTTTATATCTCAAATTCTATTATTCATCAATTCTTACTGAAAATACTAATATAGTTCAATCATATAAGCAATGATCTGGTTCATTGATTGTTTCTTAAAGTTTGATCCGTTGTTGCCAAACATATTTACCGCCAAGTTTGAAAGTTTTAAAACTTTTTCAAAAGCAAATTTAGCATCCAGAAAATTGAAATTCCTTCTCCTCTGAACACTCTAATATGATTCAAGAGGGATCTACCATATTTTTCAAACAACCCTTGTACATTACTATCAAAATAATAATTACACATTTGTTCAAGCACACAAAAACTTTAGTATTCGAACAGTGCAAAGAAAAACTATCCACATTTCTATATCGATTCAACATGGGTTTCAGAATTCCCTTGATTGAATCAGTCTATCTATACCGTAAGATATACATATACCATAGGATATACCAAAAGATCAACAAAGCCCACATTTCTGTTGCATTGCTTCTGTTCAAACATCTGAGAGTACACGAAAATGAGATTCAAAGACACGTTCGCGACACCCATCCCATAAATCAGTTTTGTATTGCGCTGTAGTGCATGTGCTTTAGCTTGGTGTGTAGGGGCAGGCCGAGCTGCACGGAATCGGAAACCGAAGAGGAAGGTCGCGCATCGCATCACACCCGTTTCGATTCCCATCAATCCGCCACGAATCTGCACCAGTAAGTATCATCCTTCTTCATCTCGAATGTGAAGCGAGCCGAGCGCTCCTAGAACCGTACTAGACCGAATGCAGCTTGCGGTACCAAGTACTACTTCTTCAGTTTCCAGCCATCAAATGTTCACACGCACGCCGCATTAAACACTTCCACCCGTCTAATATCTATATTATTTACTACTGATCTCTAATATGTATGTATTTGACTCGTAACATTTGTTATTACTCTGCTACATTCGTTTGTGTGGATGTCCTTCAACTTTTCTACTGTCTAACTGACTGTATTAGCAAAACTTATGGCTGTTTTTCTGAAACTCTGAAAGTGAAGTTTACCAAATATGTTTTTTTGTTTCTAGTGCTCTGTACGATCATCATTCGGAGAAGCGACGAAAACGTGGAAGTATATTCTTCAGAAAGAAAAAGGTATCCATCAAAAATCGTATCCATTGCTTAGTCTAACATTTCCGGTATTTGTTCCAATAGGATAAGAACAAGAAGGTTGCCCATCAATGGATATCAGCATGCTATGGTTCACTGCACAACTGTGATTACTGCAACAAACCCTTAAGCAACAAACCAGCGCTGTTTTGTGAAAGTAAGAACCTCCCCATTTACAAATTCAACTTCTGCAACTTTCTTCAACAATTACAGATTGTTCGACAACGGTGCATCAGAATTCATGCAAGGATAACATCGCTGAATGTCAGAAACCAAGCAAAAGTTCAAAGGTATGTGATTCATCTTCTCAAGAAACGATTATTTATGGTTGTCTCTTGTTGGGCAGAATTCCAACCGGATTGGAAGCTTCGCTGTGACAAATCTCACCAACAACAAGAGCTCCTTGTCGAAACGCAGTTCCGGCTCGTTTAGCGGCGGCAATCAAGCACCAATCAATAGGTAAACATGATTTCATTACATCCTCTAACACGAATAACGAATCTTTCTCAACGAGGAGCGCAAACCGAGTCAGAAACCAGAGAGAACGAATGCAAAAAATGAACATAACGAGCTGAAACAACGAGTAGAATTCGAAGTACATAATCGCGTTCCGTCTGTTTTATTGTGTTCATAGTACAATTGCTGTTCCAGCTAGACATCGTTGTTCTTCGCATGATTATTTAAACACAGGCTGTTTCTGCGTAGTTCGTTTGGAATTCTTATGCGCGTTCTATTGAAGTGCTCTCTCTATTTCTTCATTGAAAACTTCACATCCATAAACAACCGTATCATATGATTTAAATGCGTTCAACAGTTCGTTACCATCTGGCAATTAAGCGACGCACAAATGAGTTGCACAACGAGCTCTTGTTGCCAGTTGGAACGCAAACTTCTTATCCATCTGTGGTAGAATAGTGTCTTCTTTTCGATATCACAAAATCTCATCTGTATGGACCCATATTCCAAACGTGTATTGAATCAATCAGACAGCAACTCTTCCAAACTACCAGCGAAACTGCATATAAATATGTCTGAATTGAAGTTCGTTTATTTTCCGTACTTCGGTTTCAGTTTGTTGTTCATTTCGTTGATATTATAGTTTGACAAACTTTACCAATACTATATACATGTGTGACACTATTTTGATGAAGATATGTGCTCGCTCGTATCTAATTGAAAGCTTGCAATCGAATGCTTTTCCAATTATGCAAGAAATTTGATTTACTTTTTTGTAGTTTCTTGTATTCATCTAAATGTGCCCTGAATGTTATGTGTATTGATTCAGCAATCATGCAATCAATGTATATAATGCTTGATTACAGGGATACCGTATACTTTGTGTGAAAAGTTTAAGAGCGCCCCAATTCTTTGATTTTCACTTGCAAGTTTGATAGCTCAAATTTTTACACATTTGCATGCGGTAGCCCTGGTTGCTTATTGCATCATTTAATATCAATATCCATCTCTTTTATCATCGCTATTAACCGAAGGAAGAAGCGAAGCAACAAACCCGCGAAAAGTGCGAAAAAAGAAGCGGTTGTCAATGACTATAGTTGCAAATATTAATGAATTCGCAATGAGATAATTCGAGCGTGTGGCTAATATATTGCCTGTTTCCCCCTTGAAAAACCCTCCCCGTACAGGAGGAACCAGCTATGCTACTCGCCCTGGCGTAGGGTGGCTACAAAATTAGGAGTTAAGTAAGTCCCGTTGATACCCCATGAAGTTACCTGTTAATTGACTGTGCTCTTCATTCACCAAAGACAATTCTCTTCTGTATGCACCAGCCACAATCAATGATTTTTATTCGAACTCTCTGTCTTTGCCTCCTTGCCTTGACTTTCTCTCTATTCGAATACATTTGAATCAGTTCTCACCTATGCTACGCAAGTGATAATCAGTTGTGCATCATTAAGGGAAGTTGTGCGATGTAATATTTTAGACTTCTCCCACATTTCTTGTTATTGCTCTTCCAATTTCTCTCGTTCTCCATGCTGCATTTAGTTCAATTCAGTTGGTTAATGCTACTCTGTGCAATATTCAACATGACATTTACAACATGAACTACATGTACATCTATATACCCGACTGTTACAAACTGTTGTTGGTTTTTGTTCTCAACATTGAGTTACGTTTTTCTATCATAGGTC
Source organism: Aleochara sp. GC000083 (assembly GCA_030264555.1). Classification (NCBI taxonomy): domain Eukaryota; kingdom Metazoa; phylum Arthropoda; class Insecta; order Coleoptera; family Staphylinidae; genus Aleochara; species Aleochara sp. GC000083. Next base: position 9,275 of record JARJDZ010009392.1, read on the forward strand.
GTGTCTGACATGTAACGAACATTGTTTACTATATAGTTTACGTTATTGTTGCATTATTGTGATTCTTGGGTCCACTGCTTATCGATGATCGAACGTAATACAAGCCAACTACTTCCTCTCGATGTACGAATTCGTAAACACGCACTAATCGATTGCATTGTCAGCAGCCAAATCCTACCCGATGAAAAGGACGGTGATCATGCGCACTGCGACTCCACCAAGTATGTAACGACTTAAGTACAAATGTAAGATGAATTAATTGTTTGCTTCATGGTTGGACAGCTTCACGGACGAGACGCCGTTAGTTCCGCTCGAGTTCCTCTCGGATGCGCAGCTAATCGCCTCCGATTTGTGCGCTGACTTAAGTCTAGGTCTGCACGAAAACGAGCCGGATTCATGGACGCCGCACGTGGGCAAAGAACTCGCGCGCAAGCTGAAGGAAAAGGAGGTGAAACGACAGGAGCACATCTACGAGTTCATCCTCACCGAGAAGCACCACTGCATGACGTTGCTCGTCATGCAGAAGATCTTCATGGATGGTTTACAGAAGTACTTCAATTTAGGCACGAACCTGGAGCGTATGTTTCCGCGGCTTAGTGACCTCATTGATCTGCATCTTGGGTTGCTATCACGCCTCCGCCAACGGCAACGTGAAGCTCCAGTAGTGTCCTCTATTGCTGACATCCTCCTCGATGAATTTTCAAATCTCAACGCGGCGAAATTGAAGTCAGCGTATGGTGAGTTCTGCAGCCGGCATCGAGATGCTGTGGAGTTGTACAAAGGTTACATGCAAAGCGATCCACGTTTCGGGCAATTTGTACGCCATTGCCAACAAAATCCGTTGCTGAAGAAAAAAGGTATACCTGAATGTATCCTCTTCGTCACTCAACGTCTAACGAAGTATCCGTTATTGATCGAACCACTGATCAAGACGAGCAAGGAGAACAAACCCGAACAGGAAGCGTTGCAGAGGGCGCTCGCGCTTGTCAAGGAAATACTCGTTGAAGTTGACGCTCAGGTGGCTGAAAAGGAGAAGGAGGATCGTAAGCTGGAGATCTATAATAAAATCGATGCCAAATCACATACCATTCATCGGGATCATAAGTTTAAGAAATCGGATATCCTTCAGGGTAATCGAGCGCTGCGATTCGAAGGTGTCGCCATGTTGATGCAAGGACGAGGCAAAATGCAGATTGTCCTTGTAATCGTGCTCTCCGACGTGCTCTTTTTCTTGCAGGAAAATAACAATAAGTACACATTCTTCACACCTGACAATAAGGTTAGTTTTTTTCGTAGTTATTTAAAGGTTATTTCATAACGTATATTTTCAAGGCTGGCGTTGTATCGTTGCAAAAATTGCTCGTACGTGAAAAAGCTGGGCAGGAATCACGAGGCATTTATCTCATATCATCTAACCCAGCTGATCCCGAAATGTTTGAACTTAAAGTGCACAAACCCAAGGATAAACAAATATGGATCAATGCAATCAGGTATGGTCCTAACCTCATTATCCGTTCCATAATGTTTCAAAACATTCTATTTTTAGGAACGCCGTGCAAAACTGTCCTGAAGATGATGAGGATCTTTCGGCCATCTCAATCGAAGAGAAGCAAAGTCAGATGAACATAAAGCAATCGCAAATTCGGCATTTATCAGGTGAGTTTTAACGGTTTTAACGGTATAACCTACAAGAGTTGAAGATAGAGTTATCAAATAATCTGTTTTTAACAGATGCTGATATGGATATTGAAGGTAAAACTCATGTTTCTCAACATTCTTACAAGATATGAGCATGTCAGCATCTCCATGTTACGTTTTTGGCGATTTTGCGATCGCGTTGATCAACCACATCGTTCGGATCTTCTGTATTTCAGTTGTTTACGTGTCTACACTGGCTGTCTCATGATTTACTCTCGGCATGCGCATTCATAAATCAGTTCTTCGATATAGATTTTCACAATTGCATGGTAATTGACAAGAATTTCAAGATTTCTAATGTGTATTGTTATTGGCAGGATTGCTGCGTCAGAAGGATATCGAGCAGGCGTTGCTTTTGGAGGAGAAAATGGCGCTGCAATTGCGTCTTTTGGCTGCTGCTGGAATAGAACCGCCATCGCCGCCATCTTACAGACATCTTGTTAGCGAAAATGCGGATACAAATCAAATGTGGAAAGATGTCTTGACTGCGGTGCATGTAAGTTAGATCAATATCGATCTATCTGGTCCTAAGGTGATGTTCTCTTGCAGGAAGTTAGTCAACTGGCTAGTTTATTGTTCACAACGGGAACAAATCTATCACGTAGTGTAAGTTCAGCCGGGGAGCATCAAAGTGAGACATATGTTTCACCAATTCTGCCCAAACGTGCTGAAACCTTTGGAGGCTATGATAACTCAAATCAGGGACCGTTAAAAATCTTAGGGAGGAAGTTGCAACTGAGTGGCGTTGCGTCACCAGCGAATCCTGAAGTAGAAAATATCAAACCTGGGGATACTAGATTATTTGTAAGTCATCCAACACATTGATAATGTACTTAAGCTACTACTGACTAATTGTTTTCATTTTAGGAGAGGCTGCCTTATCGTAACTGCGTACTCTCTGCACCTCCGCCGATGACAAACGGCAATACGACAGCCACAATGAACGACAACGTCCAGCCCGAATCGTTGTTATCGCTCGGACGCGAACAGCAATACGCAGCAATACATTTATCGCACTACGTGTACACCCTTTTGTGTATCATTTCGCAATTGATGACGACGAACGAGAGCCTGCAGGCGCAGATGGTGACGATGAAGGGCGGCGACAAGCACTACAAGCACAATCAGCAGCTGGAGGAGCTGCGCAATCTGCAGGACAAGTTCAGCGGCGAGAAGGCGGCGTGGGCGGCGTTCAAGGAGCAGGAGACGAAGGAGCTGGAGGAGAAGCGCGCCGAACTGCTCAAGCTGCAGGAGCAGATACGCGCGGATCAAAGTGATATAGCGCATCAGCGTGATCAATTGTACAGAAAGATGGAGGTGTTAACTAGTCAGGGCCTATTAATCTCGCCCAATGTGGCGTTGCCGGTGACGGCCCAGCTCGATGACTCCAGCACGCACAGCTCGGAGGAGAGCAGCCCCCAGTCGGACAGCTCGGCGGCTCTTACTGGGGCTGCAAGCAGTGGAGGCAGCACACATTCAACTAGTGAGAGACGTAAGGATCCTAAATGGAGTAGAAGTATGTATTTATCTATGATGACACCGAAGAGGTCATTCTAAATGTGATGTTTTTCTGATAGGTTCAACAACTTCCAAATCGCAACTACCATTAAATCTAATCAGTACGGCTAATCAGCAGAAGGCTTCTGTTCCTATAAAGCAGCAAATACCTTTAAAGTTAGTTTCGAGACTGAGCGTGGGCGGAAATGCTTCCGTGCCATCGCCAACTGGTGGACAACAGCAGATTTTACCTTTGAAACTCTGTCAGGACGAAAAAGTGCGTCGTTCAAGCACTGGTTATCAACGGCTTGGAAGTGACAGCTTTAGTCCTCCTTCTGGTGAAACGGTAAGAACCTTTTTGACTTGTTTAGAGTGGGTTCACCTTTCTTGTTCTTGTACCCAATTGGACAACAACTATTTACAACTATTTCAGACACCAACAACGGTGCATTCACATACGCGAACTGGTTCGTCGCCTGCGATGATGCAGGCATCATCACAGAATGTTGGTACCACGACTTCTTCGGCAACCTTGGGCCATTATGGAAGCCAACCACCGATTGCGAATGTGCCCAAAGCGGTACGTACGAACACTTATCCGAAACTACCAGATAAATACAAAGTAAAGTCTGAGCAGCAGCAGCCGGCCGTTGACGAAGAGGTCATATACTTTTGACCTCTCACATGCAACGCCTCCCTGCTTTGTAATATTGTCTGTCCCAGATTGTAATCGGCAATGCAGCGGCTCGTAATCAACAATAAACAATCAAAAATGCTGTTGTCAAAACTGACTACGATCGCTCCTTTAATCATATACAATTTCGACTCTACATTTATCAAGCTACTTCGTTCAGCATTGTTTCTCATCAACAACTAGCACCGTATATTCTGTCTTCCACATTATTAGAGACCCTAAGTATTTGAACGTGTTAACATGAAAGAAACATAACGGTGTTTCCGAATCTGCTTGGATGTTGTCTTTTGTGAGGCAACAAATATTCTCATTGAAATTGTATTATAATTTAATTAGAGAAAGGGAAAATGCAATATTTAAAATAGTAGACGTTCGATTCAATTATTTTAACAACAAATGACAACTTCCAAGCGAATATCGAACATTCCGTTATCCTTGTATGTGCTTTATTATGCGCATTTATTGAAAATACTTAGTAAGCATGAGATGATAATAATTACTGAATAAACACTTCCTGAAAATACGTGATAAAACACTCATGAAAATACATTTTACATACTTAACAACTGTTTTAGCTGACATAAGATCTTTAAAGGAACCGCTATTCCCAATAAATAATTGCACATTTTTCTAAATATTCGTTTGAATTGCCAAAATCTGTTTGTTGTGCGAAGCGCAAACCATTAATTTATTATCTAAGAAATGAAGAGATCAATGTTCTCAATCTTAAGACAATACACTAGTTAATTGTTGTAGCAATTTCTCTTTGGAAAAATGTATGTAGCATTTATTGCGATAATATTATATATACATATATATAAAACAGAAGAAGTGTGCATAGTCTTCTGAAATTGTTACTCTATTGATTAATATCCTAAAAGAAAAAGCATCTATCACATACCACATAACATCAGTATGTATGAACTCTTCTGTTTGTTGTAATACAACCAAATAGTGAAAGAAAGCAAGAGAAAATTGAATACATAATAATTAAATTAAGATTTAAAGGAAGGGAGTATTAATGAAAATTGTTAATGATTTATTGTTGAACAAATATTCGAAAATTAAAATAAAAATTCAGGCAATCCCCTTTTATGCAATTGCAGCAATTATTTACAATGTGAAGCAGATGCAAACCAATCTAATATGTCGATAGTCATCCTAGCATATTAATTGAAAGCAATTGCATAAAAGGATTTGCATCAAGTAAAAGGCCTACTTAAATCTAGGTGTATTTTCATGTATCAATGACTATTTAAACAAAGTATTATACAAGTATCATATTTTTATAAAATAATTATGTCTACTATATTTCCATTTTTCTCATAAATTATTATAATCTTAATATGAATATAACTAATCATATTCTCCGATGTTATTATATTTATGCAATAGTACTATTATGACTTACTTAGCGACATAAATTGCAAACACAGAGCGAACATGTAATAGTAGTTTAAATAATAACATTACTGATACATTAATTATTAGCCAACTAAACTTTCGACTGATACTTTAAACGCCTCATCCAACATGAAGATTCTATAAATATTACATGATATACACAATACATCCATGCATCAAATCAACCAATCATTGAATATGGCTGTAGTTAAGTCACAAAAGTTACATGATAACGTAAAAAAGCGATTTGTATATTTGCCCTTCCAGTATTGCAAAATTAGGCGCTTTTAAAAATAAACAAAACTGCAAATTACTCATTCAATGCTATAGTTTTGTGTTTCCGCAATTGTTTATTTGACTCAAATGTATTTTCCATTGATCATATCATTCAAGACATCGTGGTTCAACATATAATTAAGAAATAACGTATATACATGTGTATATAGAGTATTTTAATTGCACTTATTTATTGTAAATATAGGAAAACGTAACGTAGCAATTGATTTACATACATCTTAAAATATTCAATGTTTGAAAAAGAGCTTTGTTTAATCTAACTAAGTATTATTATTGTTAGATACACTGTGCAATTTTAGTTTCTTTTACTCTTATTACATTACACAATTCAACCATTATGGCAGAAATAGATATTCCCATAATTTTTACTTACTTCAGTTCTCTGAAACTTGTGCAAACAGCAAATAATGTAAAACTAAATAAAATAGTAATGGTTAATAATTTATAACGCTGTCGTTTACTATGTTATGTTTTAAAATCATTTTTACTAGAAATCTCAAAGGATTATGATCCTTGATTGTTCAGAGGTAATTTTGTCTCAGACAAAATCTTCACCAACTAATTTACTCAATAAACTGCCCCCATTTTCTCATTATTAATTCGCCTACAAACGTATGCGACATTAAGTTAAGCATACTATGCATAAAATGCAATGAAATTGCATTATTGCACGTTTGATATGCTATAGTACTTTGATGCAAAAATCACAGCTAAAGAGTATTCAAATTGCAAGCAAAACACAGCAAAAATGAAGCATAAATAGAAAGCCAACGTTACTTTAAGATCTTTTCACTGCATTCCATCTGAGAAGACTTCGTTAATTGAAATTCCATATTTAAACTACTCAGGTTCATCAGACATTTGCGAAATTTTAAATACAGTAACAGACTTATCCGCGTCATTAAATTTACAGGAAACATAGAGCATAGCAATGCGAAACACGTAGCAATTTGTACCTAAGCGATGCCTCAAGTATACTGATCGTGGATCCTCTCTTAACACCGCGTTAATAGTTTGCAATTTTTCATCTGCTTCGGCTTCTCCCAATTGTATAAGCTGCTGTATCGCAGAATCTTTGAAATATACGGAAAGTTTGTGCGTCTGTTGATCATCAATCCAGGTAGGGATCCGCACCAAATTTCCAGTTGTTCTATTTGTAGTTGCAGACGGTTGCGCTGCGTCGTTTTCTTCGCCATCAGGAGCTTCCCGTTCACCAATTCGTGAAACTCTGAAATGAAAACAACATTTAATTATAAAAATAATTAATATATATAATTACAAACCTTCCATTAGCAGATTCTCTTGCAATGTTTCTGCTTGAATGTTCCACTGCATCAATATTATGTCCAAACTCTTGTCCATCCATAATACGAACGTTCAAATTTTCATTAGATTCCGAAACTTCAGAACTCTCATTTGCTCTGGGTACCTCATCAACTTGGAAAGAGTTATCAAGCATATCATGATTACTGGGATTGTCATATTGGGGGATATATGGTTTAATATCAAATACTGGTGTATTGTCAATCATATCAACACCAGAGAAGTAAATGGTGTTCTCCATGATTCTGTCAATTTTAACTAATGATAAACCAATTGGGCAGGGTCTATGAGGTGATCTGGTTGCAAATACCCCTGTTCGAACCCCATTCAACCTTGGTGGAGCAACCTTTGCTCGAACATGTGTTGATTCATTCTGATGAAAATGAAATAGAATCCTGAAAGACCATAATTAAAATTCTATATGGAATTATAAATGTTACATACCACATGTGTGAAAATTCTTGTAAACCCTCCAGGGCATGTTCTGGATTAGTTAATACAGTATTATTTAGAACAAGCTTTGCTGAAAGTTGTGAGCAAACTCCAGTTTGTCTAGGGGTTGCCCTTTTTTCTGGAAATTGTGTATGAATTTTCCCAATATAATTTAAAGGAAAATCACATGCATTTCCTCCAGCAGCCTGCATACTTGTACTATTTGCAACATGGTCATTTGTGCATGTTGGACATTTCCATTCTCGCAATTGCTGTTGCAATGCATCATACTCCTTTTTGTTGACATGATTCAAGGTTTTCAATTGTTGTCTACAAATGATATTGTTAAAATAAAGTATACAATTATAAGAAGAATTTGTTTAAGTTACCTCAGATTGCTTATTTCATTGCGAGCAATGTTTAGTTGTGCAGTTAGTTGTTTAATGTTTTCTGTATTGCTTTCTTGTGAAGAATCCATTTCACAAATGATAGATCCAATCACAATAATCTTCAATTCTTAGGATTAAAGTATATCGCAAATTTATATATTTATAGGATTCGTTCTTCAAGCGAAAATAAGAATATTCATCTTCGTAATAATGATCACAAACGAAGGCGGCAAGCAAGCAAAGGCAGATCATGTGTAGATGATTGTTTGATTAGTGACAAGTAAAAGTTGTTTGAGATTTCTAATAAATTGCATCTGGTTTGATTTCACATGAAGTGCGAAAAGCAGTTGTAATAAATTAGGATTTCTTTCTTAAACTAATTAGCGAAAATTTAATAAAATCAGTCCTTAAGGCGCATGCGCATTTAAGCCAGGCATATTTCGAATCCTTTTTTTCAGAATGCCCTGAAACATTTCTGTAACAAACGCAATAATTGATAACGTGTAACCGATGATTAAAATAATGAAGTGTGCTGAAATTTCGGAAATTTTCAGCGGAGCATAACGAAATTCATCAGAATGTATCAATGAGCCTCGAACTTTCATGGGTACGCCAGTCATTGTCTACAACAAATTTTAATAAATCCTATGTAAATGTAGTATTATAAACAAATAAACACTTACATCTCTAGCCCACACATTATCAAATCCAAATTTGTAAACCGTAATCCAGAATTTATTCATGCTGGGCACGAAGACTGAATTTCTGCGCAAATAGAGGGCCATGGTTTGTTGCAACAATACATCATTGATAACTTTAAACTGGGATAAATAATCCAATGGTAGCAAATACGGTGGATCATAAGCATCTGAAAGAATTAAAATCATAATTAAATATTATAAACGAGATTACATGCTTTTAACAAACGTGATTTTGCGTTTTGATCAACTACATAAACAAAATATTCCTCGTTTTTCATCCTTTCAAGTAACATTGAAAGGGATTCATCGAATACAGGGCCACTCATTTTTCGTGTTACCATTGTTTGAGCTGGAGACCAACGATTTGCATAGATCGTTCGATAAGGCTCTTTTTTATCGATTTCCAGAGCAATTAATGTGTAAGAATAATCGGTGAAAACTCGATAACCTTTCTCGGCCAATTTGGAGATACTTTTATAGTCATTTAAGTATCTACAAACATTAAATTAATGAAAGTTTAGTAGATAAAATCTTCTTACATGGGACGAGTTATAAAACTTGAAAATTTCGTCAGCAAATAGATATTAACCAAAAAAGAGCCGAGTTGCAAAATTGCAATTAAGAAACGTTTCCCATTATAGTAACGAGTTTCGCTTACAGATTGTCCCAATAACATGCGATATAAAATGAAGAATGCATTCGCCTTGTGAAGATGCTTCCATAATTTATGGTTGTAGTGACTGAAATTGTTAACATTTAATTACATAAAGTTTATAAGTTTTTTTCTGTAAAATCCAGAAAATCTATGAATTTAGAAAAATTTCAAAGATATGTGAATTGTTAATCAAAGATATCTTCACTTTAACCCAAATATTGATAGATTTACAATTAATATACTCACTGATAAATTCGCAAAATTATACTGCAACTTCCAAAGAACAAAATTAGTGATATCCAAGTAAACTCAGTACACACATAATACAATAACCAAGGGCTGACAATTCTAAAACAAAAGACACGGAGGTAAAATTTTACCCAAAAATTATCAGTCGCTTTTATTGTCATCTTTTACGTTGGAATTTTCAGAATGCATTTACTAAGAATCTTGCGACTTCCAAGAGTAAATGTTCCATGTTTCCATTTCAAGCTGGTTTCATATATTCCCACTGGAAAAATCATTCAACGAGTTACCAATAAGAAAATCAAACTGTGAAACCTACTTCCAATAACATCAATGGAATCATTCATAAGCAATCCAATAACTCCAGTGTAATTGACATTCATCACAAAATTATTAATATAACCATTATCAGTTTGACTGTTATCATAAATAATTGTTAAATTGTATTTTTTAGTGTACTCATGAAGAAAACGTTTTTCAACCGCAAAAGGAGTACCTATATAAAATGGCGATTTTCATAAAATAGTTGTTAAAAATCAAGCCAAAATTTTTTACATACCAGAATTATTTTTTAAAACACCTGTAATTAACACCTTCATTGCACTAACAGTGCAATATTGCTTCCATTCGATATTATGATGATCAACTTCCTTCTCATGATCATATTTCCTCCATGTTGTAATCAACAGCGGTTCGAATTGATCGAAATACTTCCCGAGACGCTTAACAACATAAACTTCAAAAGTGTGAACCTCCTCCTTGACGAGGATCACATCAAAGACGAATCGTAATGCAGGACTCTTGAAGAAGTCAAAAAACGCTTCATTTTGACCGACTCCAAAGACAATCAAATATCGACGTTCTGTGAATAGGTTCTCGTTTTCAAATATGAACTTTTCGTACATTTCGAATATATATCTTGGATTGTACGTGGAGAGGATGAAGATATAAGATGCTGCGTAAATATTCCTTCTGCAACGTTTACACTCTTTCGCATTTTCGACGGTCAAAACATGTGAAACAATTGGCGTTGATAGTTTTGGCAACTCAAGAGTGTTTGATAGAATCAGGACGTCTTGTCCTGGAGTGAGCATTTCGTGTTCAAAAAGCAAAAGGAATAATAATGTGCTATTCAGAATGCAACTGGGAATTGCGATCATGATTTTAGAATTTCTCTCTGGTTGAAAGTCTGACTTCACACTGATATATTTTTCAAAAGTTTTGGGATTTAAATAGAGAAAGAAAGCTATTATTTGTTGTTACAGTTTAAGTAGGATAACAGACCTTTGAATGATAATTAAATGAAGTTGAAATTACACATAAAACAGTGTTGGAAAATAGCTGTCATAAAATGCTAATTACTATTGTTGGATGTTGTTTGATTGCTGTTCTTGAATACATTAAATTTCATGGTGCTTGAGTATTATCTAACATTTGATTTCATGCATGATAACAAATTTATTGTTCAGAATAAACTAGTTTCTGAAATACCAGGCTTGAATTCTTAACGAAAGCACCAAACCAACAAGCCTTCAGTAGCCGTGATCGTCTAGTGGTTAGGACCCTACGTTGTGGCCGTAGTAACCCAGGTTCGAATCCTGGTCACGGCAATGTGTAAAAACATTGTCACGGTGAAGGCATTTTTTATTTATTTTTTTACTTATAAATTAATTTCAAGTCCTAGTTCTTAAATTTTCGAAATATGTTTCAATTAAAACTATTCAAACAGACAAGAAATGTGACAAATAACACATAATTAATGAAATTATTGCGATAATACATTAAAATGTAAATAAACATTCCCACATTTCTCTTTCAAGTCAGCATTTTCTGGCTTTAGTTTTACTACTACTGACTCATTAATCAACTTTCTGATTCCTGGAACTACAATTTGCAAATTCGCCAAATGCCAATTTAATTAATATAACACAATTCTTTATAAGATTGTTTAATTCTTTGTTCCTCTTTCAGTAATACTAGGTATCGTGATTGTTAATCAGATATTATAGAGCCACGGAGAAAACTAATTATGTGAGTAAAATAATGACTTGTATGTACATCTAAGCTGGAGAATGGTTCAATGAGTGTTATATTTGATTATTATAAAACCGGGACAGCGCGTACGCAGTCCCGACTACCAAAAATTGCGCGCCCGAGTTATCCACATTAGGGATAATCGCAGGGGTCAGCCCAACCGTAGTGCAATGGAAGGGCCTCACCCTGGGGGAACCGCCTTGCTGATCACGGTAACCCCTACGCCAGGTAAGTATGCTTTTCGCAGATTTCGGGGTTTGATGTCTTCACGATAGAAAACATTAATATCTAGCACTGTAGGCAAAACGCCCTCTATATTCGATACAGGCCCTATCTTCCTCAGTAATAGAATAGGGTACAGTGCTTATATTTAGCTATGTACTCTGGAATTTTCCAGATTTCTCTTTTATTTTGAAATAGTCCAGGAAAAGTTAAGATAGTTATGTTAGCTTGTCCTCCATTGTTTGCACATAAGTTCTGAATTTTTTAACATTTGTAACAACTTTGCTGTCATCTAGAAAGCTTCAATATCCCCGAGTTAAATAAGTATACTTAATCGTAGATGACTTTGACAAAAGTTGAAGGTTGAATGTAATCTACAGAACCCATTTTACATTACAATTAACCATCTTTAATTTAGTGCAAATTCTCCGTTCTTTTTCGTATTTTTATGCATTTTTAAAATACTACAGTATCCTAACTATATAATACACCTTTCAAAGTAGTCAATTTCATTCAATATCAATCATTTCTACCCAATTGAAATTAAAGTACTGCTGCGAAGTAAGTAATTTATTTGCTATACAGCTTGTATTGATTATATATATTTAATTTTGTTTTTAGGAAAATATTCAACATGTCTGCTTCTGCAAATAATGCCAAAATTAATGCAATAATAAATTGCCTAGAGCCAATAATTAATGAAAGTGTGTCTGATGATATTGTCAAGTATGTATACAAAGCACAATATTGCTCAATATTGCTTATAGTACATCTTAATTTAACTTTAATGCTTTCAGCTATATTTTAACATTCACAAGTATTGAAGACTATGATGATTTTATGGACAATATGGTCAATAGACAAAACTGTGAACATATTCGACTGTATGAAACCCTCAAAAAGGCATTATTTGGTAACTAGATATATTAATACTTGATCAGTTATTTATTCATTGTTATATTTGGCATAGGCTCACCAAAAAAGAATCAACAACAAAATAATTCAGGACAGCATAAACAACCAAGTCCAGTACAGTTACAAGGAAGTAATTCTTCAAAAGGGAAAAAGACCAAATTTACAAATTTCAACAGCAATGAAAGTACATCTGGTTTAAGAAAAGGTATATGATTTTTGCAAAATAATTATAGGGCTAAATTCACTATATTCTAATCAAATTATCTAATCCAAAATTATATTATAGGTCGACATCCCTGTGAGTGTCAAGCAATTCGACATGAATTGATAAACAATTGTAATAAATGTGGCAGGATTGTTTGTGCACAAGAAGGCTCAGGGCCCTGTTTTTTCTGTGGTAACATAGTATGTACTCGAGATGAGTTACGCGTTTTGAATTCCAAATCTAAGGATTCTGACCGACTTTACAATCAGTTAATGGAACAGAAAACGAGCAAGGAATGGAAACGCGCTGTTGAAAACAGAAATCGTTTGCTTGAAGTCGATCAAATGGGGTTTGTAATTACTTTTCTACAATTTAGTATAATTGTTTTCATTTGTTAATATTGCAGGTCTGTAAAGAACAAAGTATTTGATGACCAAAATGATTACTTTGACCTCAACTCCAAGTGGGCAGATGTAAATGAGAAAAATGACTTGAAGAAACGTTTTCAATCGAAATATGAATACGTGCATAAGTCTAAAAGAGAATTTAAACTTGCATTGGATTTTGCAAGTCGTACAATGTCTCTGGAAGACCCACGTACCGCAAATAAAAAGCAACTAATGAAGGGCGTTAATAAGTTATTGGATAACACTGATAAGCGTTTTCCAAAGAATTTGTTTGATGGTGACAAGAGTCAGTTGATAACACAGATTGTGCAATTGATGGAACAAAGTAGTTTAACACATAAAAGTAATGAAGCAAAAACTGGTACTATGAATAAGACTGCTACTAAGAAATTGGTAGCTGCGAATGATGAATTGTTGGAGTCAATTGATCAAGGAATGTGTTTGAGCATGCATCAGCCATGGGCAAGCTTATTAGTTGCTGGCATTAAAGTGTAAGTAGACTTTTTAAACCAATGCAATTTCAACATAAATCAGTTCAATCACTGTAGTATAATCCATTTCTTTGGTGGTTTGAAGCTTGCAAAAAATTGGTTTTGAAACATAACTTACCTGAATGTCAGTGTTTGGTATTCCTTTTGGGCACTGCTGATTTACTTTTTTCACGAATGTGGTTTTTGCAGTTGAACACAGTACACAGTTTTGTAGAAGTAATAAACTGCAGATGCATTCATATGCATTGACAGTTCTTGTAACCGTCGAATTGTTGGAGGGAGAAATTTCTTCTTCCAGGGTCGAATTAGGCCGAACGTATTTTTTTATATTATGGAAACATTGAAGGATAAAGGATCTTCCTGAAATTTATTATTGTTTTTTTTATAGGCATGAAGGTCGTACTTGGAAAACGGATCATCGTGGAAGATTATGGATTGCAGCTGCAGCTAAAGAACCAGAGGATGAAGAAATATTGGCATGTGAAGAAATGTACCGTTTGTTATACAATGGTAAAATAATTAATATTAGTTCAAAAATGACTGTTGGATAATACCCACGAATCTTTCAGATGATACCATTGAATTTCCGAAAAAATACCCTACAAGATGTCTTCTAGGCTGCGTTTTTGTTGAAGACTGCATGGATCAACAATCTTACAGAGAAAAATATGGGGAAGGTGGAGAAAGCAGCAGCCCTTATGTGTTGATATGTTCAAACCCCGTTATTTTACCCATATTTTACCCCATGCAAGGTCAACATAAAATATGTAAGTGTTTTTCTACCTTTTAAATCACGAGGATAATTTATAATTTGTTTAAACAGTTCAATTACCAAAGGAGTTGCATCGAACTGCAAAAGCTGCTTTAATGTCTTCAAAATGGATTTGAAATCCTGTTGAATATTTTAAATTATAAATGTTAAATATCTATATTTATTTGTATTTTTGGGGGTTAAATAAAAGTTTCATAATTTCTTAAAAACAAATTATATTTAACTTTATTTTACATTACAGTACTTTTAGTTCTAAAATGTATACTCCTTTTTTAAATAAATAAATATAGTTTTACCTTTGCTCCTGTCTCTAACAGTACATTATCATTAACAAAATATTTACAGGCTAGAATGTTCTTGCGAATTAGTTTAGAAGCGTTCATACAATTTGATTACATCAGGATCATTGCTTTTCTTTGAGATTCGGAAAAAATGCTTCAATTGGCAGAATTGGATCATCCGTTGCTAGCGTGAAGTAGCTGGGTACTTTCCGACTGTTGGGTTGCACATTTTTGAACAGCCCAGGCTTGTTATACTCGTTCTTCGCCGAAGACGTAAGATCAGACACGATTTGCGATTGCATAAAGTCATCATTCTTCGCATCCGCATCTATTTGCGTTGTAGATGTGTCTACGTTAACTTTTTTTGCATCAAAGTCCGAATTGGGATTCGTGTAACTTTCTTCAACACTATACGGGATGGTCGTCTCGACGATTTCGGTCTGATCGGTTTCGTTATTGTCTTCCGGAAGACTATCCAAAGTGGTCACATCTGGTTTTGCTGTAGTTGTATTTGTTCGTTGACGGTTTAGAATCCGCGTTTTCAGAGAGATTGGTGTTGGGCGTCGTAGATTACTGAAGATGTTTGGTTTGATAGAGATACGAGGTGTGGTCGAGGTGGGTTCAGTTGAAACCTTAAAACGTCCGAAAGGACGAATGCGAGTGTTCACAGTACTGAACTTCAACTTTTCAGTCGTGCTGTCTGGGTTTGGATAACGAGGCTCTTTGGGTTGGAATTTAACTTTCGGGGTGTCATTATCCTGCTCTACAGGTGCAGGAGTTGTTGTGGGAGCTGGTGTGATTGGTCGACGTGACCGATTTGGAAAGCGAATTCGCATGACATCGTTTTGTACTTTTGGTTGTTCCGTTGAAGTCGTCGTGGTGCTTAATCGTTGTCGGTACTCCTTGACGCTGAATCTGGGACGACTACTGCTGTCGTACTTCACGGGACGCCCACGCACCCGTTTCGGGAACTCTGTAGTCGTCGTTGTGGTCGTTGTACTCGGGGTCGTCGTTGGAGCTGGTGTTGTTGTCGTAATGACCTCTGTAGTAGTTTCCTCATATCGTGGTTGTTTGGTTGTATAGTAACTATGTCTTGTTGTGAAATCCAATTCGTTTTCCGGGGTGTTGATGTTCACTACTTCAGGACTAAGAACTTCAACTTCCTTTTTGGAATCCTGGAACTGCGCCATGAGATCCTCTAAGATTTTATCCTCCTCCTTTTCCTCGCTGACCTCTTCAATACTGGCTGAATCCTCCTCGACCTCTTTGGGCCTTTCCTCCCTACTAGGAGGATTTGTATACAGCTTATTCGGTTTGTAAGGTGCCGGTTCTGTGGATTGTTCGTAATTTTCAGTGGTGGTTGTTGGAGGGGCTTCACCCTTGAAAGGTGCTGTAAAGTGACTTTCAAAATTCGCCGGGAAATCCTTCTCGGTCGTGGTGGTCAACCTCGCGAACTTCTCTTCAAGGCTCTCGTACTCGGTCTTGTGATTATCTGGTACTTCAACTTGAGGTGCTTCCGTTGTCGTAGGTCTTGGTCGACGTTGTCGAATACGCTGAATTGTTGTAGTTTCAACCTCCGGTTGAGGTGTAGTCGTTGTGGACAATGTGGATCTGTAACGGGAAGGTCTTCGACTCCGTTGGGTGGTCACCTCAGCACTAGTATCCATTTTCTGGGAGTCATACGCGTCGGTGTTGGATTCAACTTCAGCAACTTCCTCAAATTCTGTTGTGGTCGTCGATGTGGGACGACGTCGACGATTGGGACGTCGGTTCCTATTAAACGGACGTACCGTAGCATAATATGGTGTGGTCGTTTCGGGTTCTATTGGTTCAAGAGGTCGCTCGACAATCCGCCTCGTTGTGATTTCGTTTTCTTTATCGTCACTGACTTGGAATCTGGTCGGATAAGAAATCGTTTGGAATTCTGGTGCCCCTAGAACATAGAACATGTACCATGACTATAAATATCATAAGAGCAATGAACGCATACCAATTATGGGGAAATGTGTAGAAACCTCTTTCACATCGAAGAAGTTGATCGGTGTTGGAGTACTGAACTCCTTCTGACGGTTGAATTTCACTTGATTGTATATCGTCGAGATCTCACTCTCCGTGGGTAGTGTTGGTGGTATGTGCTCCGGTTTGATGGGTGTTGGCAGGAAGGGTTTGCTCTCCTCGGTGATGACCCGAGGTGGTGGTCCACGTGTCTTCGGAGGTGCTGTGTAATGGAACTGGTAGATCGGCGTTTCCTGGTGCCACTTTCCTTCAGTGACCTCATACGTCGCATGCTGTTTACGTGGGATGGTAGGTTTCACTGGTCGATACTCGTAATCCTCGAGTGGATTATAGTTGGACGGAATGGAGTTATGGAACACTTTGAGCTTCTCCTTCGTCACCTGCACCTCGACCTGATTGTTCGAAGCTGGTGTGGTCACATGATAAGGATGATGCTTCTGTACCAAGGCTTCCTGACGAACCGTACTCGAACCGGAGTCTTTGACCTTCTTCAACTTCTCTTTCGTGGACTCGAACTTGTAGGGCACACTTCCAACATTCCTTGTATACTCTTCAGGGTTCTGGAAGGTGTAGTGCACCTCGTTGGGGATCGGGGACTTGGGAATCACGTACTGGTGAACAGGAGCACGTACGATTTGATAGAGTTCATCGTTGGTGTTTGGGATGGGGAAATGGTTGGCAAATTCGATGTGGGCTGAAGGACGTGGTTTCAAAGGAGGTTGACTGGCTGCATAGAAGGTGTAAGGTCCTACATTGCTTGACGGTGCTGGTACGAAAACTTCATCGCGTTGGCTGAAGGAAGGTATCTGATGTCGTAGGGGTTTCGGACGGGGTGGTTTCGCATGGTGGTGGACCTTCATGAGGTGGCTGTACTTCATGGGTCGGTGATGGNGTAGTAAGAAAACTGGCTTACTATGCGGTGGCATTTTAGCAACTGAAAAATAAATTGGGGTTCAATACAAACAACTGATTTAAAAGTTGTTAGGGATATTGGGGTACATTACAAACAAATGATTGAAAGCTTTCAGGTTATATTTTCGATTGAAGGGCAGTTTTTCAGAATTCAGATTGCTATTGGGTTTCATTTCTGATTGGAAACAGCTTACAAAGACTCAGAGTTCTATAGAAGTGTATTTCAAATTGAAGAGTAGCTTATCAGAACTTAGATTGTTACTGGGTTAGATTTCTGATTAAAGATCTTTTTACCAGGACTCAGATTGCTGTTGAGGTATATATCAAATTGAAGACTAACTTCTAAGACTCTCATTGTTATTGAGGTATGTTTCAGATTGAAGATTAGCTATTGGATTGGATTACTCTTCGGTTTGAAGAGAATCTCACCAGGACTCAGATTCCTAATAGATTACTTCCCAAATTGTGGATTACGTTACCAGAAACCAGATTTTTATTGGACAACATTTCAAATTGAAGATTACCTTAGCAGGACTCAGCTAGCTATTGGATTACTCTTCAGATTGAAAACTATCTTACCAGGACTCAAATTCCCACTAGATTACCTCACAAATTGAGGACTGCTTTACCAGAACTCAGATTTTCATTGAATTTCACTTCAGATTGAAGGCTAACTTACCAGGACTCAGGTTGCTACTGGAGATGCTATTCTGGGGAGTCTTCTTGCTCGACGTTTCCAACTTTCCCGTCGAAGGAGGCGTCGCCTTTTCCGCTTTTACCGGATCGGCC
>JARJDZ010009393.1:0-35337 GCA_030264555.1 Aleochara sp. GC000083
CCCATTGTTCTTTATTTACTTTACTTGCGGTCGTTAAAGGGGGAGATCGATCATGACTCGGCACTTTTTCGGTGCACGCAGCTGCAGCTGTTGCGGCCGCTGCTCAATCAGGTGCATTTGGAGCGCACTAGTTTACTTTTCACATTTTTATCAATATCTCCGAAACTAATTATCCGATTGCTTTCAAATTTTCAGGGATTGTTTATTATATATTCACGGATATATTTGTTGATTTGCAATCTCGGGAATCAACTTTTACATAAATTATTAATGTTTATAAATAAGAATTATTGATTTTCTCAACGGCTCGGCCGATTTCAACCAAATTTGGAATATAAACTAATAACACAAGATGCTTAACGTTATGTGAGTGGAGGAGTTGTGAAATGAGACTTTTCTATGAAAAATTGGAAATGTAATTATAATTTGCTGTTTTCTAATAAGACTTGTTAAATTCACAAATTGATAAATGTCGTTAGATATAATTTCATAAATTGGAAATTTATTTCTGAAGAATTCATAAACTTGAGGCACTCATAACAACCAAATGGTAAAGTGGTATTTACGAAAATTATAGCCGCACAGGCTAAGAATAAATGTGCAATTGTAAATGTTGTGTTAATGTGCGAAGAGTTAAGAGTAGAAAATAGTCAATCGTAAATTCAACCGGCACAACTTAAACCAATTGCCATACAAACAACGCGCAAAAGTTCTGCCACTTTACACGCGGTTGCATTGTGGAAATCGAAACATGTAAACGTATTCCAAACTCATAATTCATCACGCTTTATTGCAAAATTAAAATATTCAACTTTCCCGATAACCATACGCATATTTTCTCAACTCTCCTAGACTCTGATATTTCTAATTTATGAATCGATCAGTAATTTTACGATTTTATTATTAATCGCCGGATCGTTTCTTCTTGCCCAGTTTATACTTTGCGACTGTGTCGTATGCAAATGCGGGAAATACTGGAGCGCAACGAATGCTGGATGATTAACTATGTATGAAATTACCAGGAAAGCAATTTAGATGCGCCGTTTTACACTTTGGCCACTTTGGTCACATTGACGTTCGCGCATTGTATTACACATTGGAAATTAGTTCGGGCGAAGAGTGACGGATATTTAAATGATTTTCGTTATTATGCGCGAATTTTATACCCTCTAATGTCTGCCAAGACGTTAAAGAGAGCATTTTTGGGTTAGTGTCGCACATTAAAGTTTGGAAATTTCCACATATTGCGTGATGCGGTGTAAATCAAAACCAAAATGTTATTAAATGTAGGTAATACACCATGAAATGGGCTATAATTGTTTTAGAAATGCAATCTTTTCGCGGTTTTCGTCGCCAAATGCTAAAGTATTGGCAAACTGATACCAATTTCGCACTGCGCACGCAACAAAACAGGGGCAAACTCGTTAAAATATTATTTATGATGAGTTTGTCATATTTTTGGAATTTTGATTATTCAGTTTCACTTTGAGGTTTTCCAAATCTAGCAAGCTAGAATTCTGAAATTATTCAATAAATTTAAAAAATCATTATATCATTTGATGACTTATAATTTGGCATCTTCAAAGTTTGTTAAACTATCTTTACCATAGAGAAAGATATGATTTATTAGGATTTCAGGAATCCTGAAATTTTTTGCAATTTTATAATTTCTAATTCTAAATTACTATCTTTTGCCTCTGTTTTCAAACTTTGAGCAGCACTCAGTAGATAAAGTAATAAATCCAGAATTGACCACAGTTTCGAGCGTTTTTCCTCCGTCAATTCGGATGAATGAACGCATTCAGTGCAGATTCGGTTTGATATCCAACGCACACACATTCGCGCACATTCGCACAAATCGCGTATCTGTATAACGGGGTTCCATTCTATTCCGGGTTCGATTCGCATATGAAAGGTGTGTGCACACTCGCCAACAGAGCAGCTTCCTTTCAGCATTCTCGTCCATAAAATCATCATAACGACAATTTTAATGCTGAAATGGATTTATACCATAATTAAATCGGCTGCCTTTGTTATTACATTTTGCCGAATGACAGAACCGAAAATGCAACACGGGCGCACCAACTTTAACGGCCATCGCATATTTATAATGGCCGTCGGTGCAATATTGTACACCGGAAGGGCCTCTATAAAGGTAACAAGATTACAGCTAAATCTAAACGCTTAAACGCTGAATTCCTTCGCGTTAATGTCTTCGTTCGTTGCATTGCCGCGCCGAGATTACAATGGGACATTTTAATAAACATTTTTAATGTTGAATTTAATATTGGAGCATTTCGTGGATCGTATCCTACTATTTAACACGTTCCGGCTCGTTCTATATTCTAGCGCTTGGGACGGATTGCACATTGTGTTGCATATTGAATACTAAAGTTGTAACTCCATGCGTGTATTAGCATACAAAACAAACGTTCAACTGTTGAAATTAAACATTAAACGTGCGGCGGCAGCACACAACGTTTGCAGCACGGCAAAATCACCTAATATTCATTCATTCGCAGCCGCATTTTACGACGAAGTTTCAGGATTGAATACTCGCATCTATCCATCCGGTTCTCGGTGGCTGCAATACCATCGGTTGCTACTTTATACTACTATGTGCATTCAATATACATTTACGCCTCCCTCGCTTATAGCATATAGTTTTGTTATATGTTCATGCCTGCTAATGAAATGACGTTTGTTTCATTGTATGAGAAGGTTTATTTGCAGTTTTTCAGTTTTTTAGAAACAGCAAATTTTCATTACTTCAAATATAAAGATTTTATAAATTACACTAATCCCACCATAGACCATTCTAAAGATAATATTATTAAATATGTATTTCCAAAATTTCACTTTTATTGGGTCAGTCTTTTAGAAATTACAAGCCATTAAAGGCAATGATGGATTTTTCAGGATCAAAATATTCTAAAATCAATAGGTTCACAAATTGTCAAATATTTCATAGTTCCAGAAGGGTAATGAAATTTCGTTATAGCTTATGTTAAAGATACTGTAAGTGACTATCTAGTTTTCAAGTTTAAGCAAAATCGATACATTCGTTCAGAAATTAGAAGTGATTAAAGTGGATGTTGGATTTTTAGGATCAAAATATCGTAGAATCAATAGGTCCACAAATGGTTAAAATTTTCATAGTTCCTGAAGGGTAATGAAACTTGGTTATAGCTCATTTCAAAGATAATTTAAGTGACTATCTAGTTTTAATGTTTAAGCAAAATCGATACAATCGTTTAGAAATTATATGTGATCAAAATGGATGTTGGATTTTCAGGATCAACATATCGTAGAATCAATAGGTCCAAAAGTTGTTAAAATTTGCATAGTTCCGGATTAATAATGAAATCTTGTCATAGCTCATTTCAAAGATAATTTAAGTGACTATCTAGTTTTCAAGTTTTAAGCAAAATTGATACATTCGTTCAGAAATTAGAAAAGATTAAAGTGGATATTGGATTTTAAGGATCAAGGATATCGTAGAATCCATAGGTCTACAAATGGTCAAAATTTTCATGGTTCCGGAGTGGTAATGAAATTTTGTTATGGCTCATTTTAAAGAGTATTTAAGTAACTATCTTGTTTTCAAGTTTTATCAAAATTCCTACTATCGTTTAGAAATTATAAGTGATTAAAGTGGGTGTAGAATGCTTTATGTTCAAAATATGGTAGAATCAATAGGTACACAAAAGATCATAATTTTCATAGTTCCAGAAAGATTTTGAACTCTTACTATAGCTCATTTTAAAGATAATTTAAGTGACTATCTAGTTTCCAAGTTTAAACAAAATCGATTGTATCATTTTAAAATTGTAAACGATAGAAATAGGCATGTCAATTTTCATGGTTTGACATGCGCAAAACTTATTGTCACAGTATGCTTCATGAATAGAACTGAAAATTTTGCATTTTGCAAAATCTAAGACATGAAGTTATACATTGATTGAAAGAGAATTTAATTGGTTATAAAATAAACCTGGAGTATTCTTCATTCCCATGGGATATTTTATACCATACGAATATAAACATCTATGATGTTATTGTTGCAATAAATAGGATCTCTATCTTGTTACTACATGAAATTTTGGTGTCTCATACCATAACTACCTTGGTCTAATAGTCCTTTGTTGTTTCTAGGCTATCTGCACTGGAGAGCCCTGCTGAGCGCTGTAACCGGATACGCTCCTCGCTTCCAGCTGGCGTACTTCAATCACCAGATCTCGCATCTCTCCGCGGACACGCTGTACCAGCACAGCTTCCTGCCGCAAGCCGTCCCCTTGGAGCCCAGCCTGCAGTTCGCGCCCCAGGTCTGCTCCACGCCGTTGCGGCCGCGAAGTCGATGGTAAGTGACCACAACCATCAGAGCCATTTTTCGTCCGCGTACAACCCACTTGCATCGCGATTGTGATCTGCATCTCTTAGCATTATCTTACTTTAAATACCTAATTACACATTATCTTGTCTGAGCATTGTATTTACGATATTGTTTTTTGTTAATTAAACTTTGAGCGCACGCAAGTCAATTGCCCATGCATTTGAGGTGTTCTTGTACTTTCCAAACCCGACTCGTTACCCAACTCGTTACTCTTCCAGCATTTTGGGGTCCGTGGGGAGCGGTCATGGAGGCAGCTTAAAGCTTGATATCATAAAATTTTTATAGATTTTACCATGCATCTCTTTTTGTGTGGGAGGGTGAAATGAAGCAACATCCACATTGGCATAAGCAATCAATCTATCGAATTGACATCTTAAAATTTCTTCATCTCATTTTCCCTCTTCTAAATATGAATTCCTCTTTTTCCAGAAGATGTACGAGATGATTTTTGTAAAGTTTAATTGTAAATATTGTGGAAGGTTTTTTGGGCGGCCATGACCGCTCGCAATTGTTTTTCACGCAATGTGGGGGCGGCAGGAGGCGGTAAAGTTCACTTAGCATTACATTCAATAATAGAATCGCAGTGTGGTGGGTTCGGATTTCAGCGGCGGCAATCTTTTATTGCCCTAGTCCTTCCAACAACCATCGACCGGGCGTTTGGGGGCCGTAAACTAAAATTCATGGAAGCGGAAAACCCGAATGAATTTCCTCACCAGTCAGTCAGGCGTAATGCGCATCGAGTTTTCCAGCTCACCTCGTTCGTCTATGTCGCTTTCAAATTCTTCAAATCAAATGTTTTCATTTATGACCAATAATTTTTGTACTTATAACTCTTTCAATATATTTTTATTATTGGAGTTGAAATTCATACTTTTTCAAAATAAACACAAATGATACTGTTTATCATTTAAATTGGAATTTCTTGCCTCTATGTTAAACTAAAATTTATATTGGAATGTTATTGAAATTGAAATTTAGCAAATAAATTTGCAAGTAATTGGTAATTGATTAAATCAATAATTTCATTCTACATGAATACTTAGTAATTTATGACGTAATGTAACAATTGATAGTTATACCAATAAATTTTTCCTCAAATTGCAAATTTATAGCTCATTTTTGGATTCATTGTAGGCAACCCACATTCGCCACACGACCCAAACAATCGTGCACGCAATATTTTGGTATAAATTAGATAAAAATTGCATTCTTGCTTTACGACGAACTAAGATGCCGCTACGACCATACTCGGCGAAGATATAACAGTAAGTTTATGGAAGTTTATGAAGCGAACGGACAATAAACCACCACAAAACAATAAAGTATGCAATGAGGAGCGCACTACATACAAGGTGTCATCGCATTTGCACCAGCTTCCAGAATGTGTGCGCCCAGCAATTCATCAATCCCATTCCGATGGGTATCGCAAACGCGAGGAATTGATGGATAGGCTCGTAGGAAGCGTATGCATGGAAGTTTTGTTACTTTGCAACTGAATGATGGTTGGCAGGCTGCAATTCGCGAGAGAAACGCGCGCACATTGCACAATAAAGGGCATTTACATGGTGTAAGTGTTCTGTGGTAGTTTGGAGAGCGAATAGAAATGGGAAATAAACCCGATGGCAAATAAAAGCGAGCCATTGTGCGCAAGTAAGTGAGCAGTGAACGTGCATAAAGTGTGTAAAGCGTGCGCACATAAAGAAAACTAGTAGCCGATGCTATGAATAAACATTTGCAAGTTTTTCATGTCTGGCACGTTTATGAAAGGCTCGTTCCAGCCTGCTGTAAATTCGCAGATTTCGTTCTAAGCGAAGGTGCTGCAAGAGATCGTTGCTTTGTTGCACATTCACCAGAAAATCTTTCAAAGGTCTCATCCAGGAAAATTTTAGGTTGGGTTCATAACTAACTTTCGCTTTTTACCAGAGATTTGTTTTTCCATTTGCTACTATCATGTTTTCTCATTTTTATAAATCAATGAAGTGCTAAAAATGACTTTCAGTAAGGAAGACTCCAGAAAAACTTACAGGACTTTTTGAAACGAAGAAGCCTTCAATTCTAAAGAGCAAATCAAAAAACTTCTTTCACTCTGAACCAACTTCATTTTACTTCCAGGAAGTTGGAAGAATGTCTATAAATAATGGAAGTTTCAGATGACACTAGTAAATGAACCGGAAACTGGGGATGCATTAGTTATCCTTAATTTTTACTATTTGAATCCAGGCCACTAAACTTGGTGCAATGCACCGATTTGAAACGAAGCATTCTATAACGGATTTCAATTGGAGATTTAGTTGAATTGCATGCAGTAAACTTATTTTATGTTCATCCCGGTCGCATTTTTCCATCAAGCGCGTATGAAGACGACGAGGGCGGCTTAACGTTTAATGTCGCATTTTAAATTGTATCACATGTGTGCGCATTTATTTAGCGGGAAACGCGCGCCGCTGAAATGGATTTCAATTTGAGCGATTCCAGGCCCAGAGGATGGGCATTGTGGTGGTCAATGTGTGCGCGGAGGCGGCTGCAGCCATCGACGGTGGCGGCGATTTTAACGATCGTAAAGGGGTTAGGAGCCGTTAGCTTGCTGCGTTTCATAAAAGTTAAACTATGGAAGCGAATCGATTCTCTCAAATTCCCCATGCGCATGCAGATGATGCATCGGTGATTTACTCATTTCTTTCTATAAATTCTGCCATAATTTAGTTGTCAGCCTGACAGGATATTGTGGGTGTTCGCAGATAGATGCGCGCTCTAAGTGCAAATTTATCAGTTGCTTGTTAAAGGGTTTTGATGGAGATGTAAAATCAATTTTCGAAAATGTCATAAAAGTGTCAATAAATTTATAACTTCATGTACTCTGTAGATCGTTTCATTGAGGTGTATCTGGCGATTGTCTTATTGAGTAATCTAGAAGTACAGGCTATAAAATTGTCCAACAAATTGATACCTCTTGGTTTAAAGACTTAAAAATTTATCATTTCTCGAAGAATCAATATTAAATTAGATAACATACAATTGACTATTCCAATCGAATTTGATTTCATTCAGCTATCTTTTGAAAGGCTCTTAACAATATTTTCAAATATTACCAAAATTATAAATTATGTTTATACATACTTTTCTTTGTCCTTCCTTCCTAACTTCTTCTACAGTCTTCGAAAGTCCTGGCTCGAAATTCATCTATCATCTGAAAGAAAATGAAATATTACAATATTGATGACTTTAGAACAAAAAAATAATTTAAATCTTAAGACCCATGTACCATAAAAAATGTTACAATAGAAATTGAACAACTCAAGATTTTTTGGACTACTTTTAGTCAGATACAAACCACACATTTCGAAGACAATAAAAGATTAATTGCGTGAGATTTTTTAATTCAACGACAATAATATGCACCCCAATGGCTGCAGCAGGCGTTAAGACGTCGATGGAATCTCTTCGCGGTGTTGAATGGTGCTCCACATCGAAATGGCAAGACAGTTTCGTCTGGACGGGTGCTGCTGGGCTGCTGCACCATGGGCTGATACCCCATTCGGTTATAGTCAAGTGCATATATTATACTTGAAATGCAATATTTTACAAATGCCATAAAACGGATATAAACTGCACGTTTACGATCACGGTTAATGTTGCGGTACGTCGAACGCGACGTTGTGATGCCCGCCAAACGAGCGCGCAAAGAAAGAGACACGCTGGAAGCTGGAACCCGATGACTGCCTGCATCCCTTTCGCATCTCTTTTCCGCCACAACAACAACCCGAAATCCCATGCCCATACCGTACCATGGTGCCCTACCCCCTCGTCGGTTCGCTTGACGGTCAGTTAAAATTTATTATTTTTGCATCCGCTTCGTGCTGAACGAACTAACTAATTAAACCAAATCGAAGCCGACTTTTAGTCAAAGTGTAGCCAATGCGAGACTCTTCTTTTTTGCCCATACTCAACAAATTGGAAGACAAGCGAACAAGAGGAATACACTTTCTGAACTGTTGAAGTTGTAAGAATGTTCGAGCGTGTAAAACGTCCCACTCGTTATGATTTAAATACGATGAGACAAATTTGCATCATGTGATCATGTTATCAAGTTAATTTCATGTGAAAATTATGTGTTTTCTTTGGTCACGCAGCAAATGAAATAAGTTGGGTACATGTATTAAAAGAAGCCAATGTGTGATTTTAGTATAATTGTTATGACACTTTGATTGACTCGTCTCGGTTTGGTTTTATGACGTTTCCTGCTGTTTTTACGATTTTATCACATGTTTATATACCTATATGCGCCACAAACAAGTTCGGTGTATTTATTTTATCCACTTTTACATAATCAACCCGCGGCTGGTTACAACCGCAATAAACATTCCCCGCAGCACAGAGATATCGAGACTTTAACGTCGATTAAAACACTAAGGAATCAGTTTATGCACGTTTAATGCGGTTTTTAATATGCCACACATAAGCTGATTAAAAAACTAGCCGCCATTTCTCGAAATGCGTATTTGTCCAGGTAGATGAGAGGCCTATAAATAATTTGCGAATCATAAAAATCCGAATGTCGCTCATCAAATTTTACAACATTTTCATCAGGCGTACGTTACATGGCAATTAATCAATGTGCGCGCATCAATAGTCGAATGCAACGCGAGTTTATTACATGTTGTTCGCTCTGCATTATCAAATTTATATTACGTGAACAACGGGCGGGCCGAATTCGCGCATGAGATAATGTAAAACAGGTGAATGCACGTGGCAAAATGGCTGGAACGAACACGAAATGCATATTCAACGAGCATACATGATGTACAATATTTATTAATATATGATATAACACGTAAAACGTGTGAAGTTGTAAAAAATCTATAAAACTTTTATTTATTTCACTTCAGCACGGTAGTCAACCTGGAGGGATGAGGCTTTGGATCTACCTTCAATGCTACAGGTAAAATAATATGAATCAAAATTGGTAATCAACTAGGTAATAACCAAAAGGAAATCTGAAAAATTCGCAATTTTGTATACTCAATTTGTATGATTGATAATTTCTAGGTACCATAAACAAAATTAAATATAGAAACGTATTGGGGAGAATTTGTACAAAAATACTTACAGAAATTGCATAGAAACTGCAGACTTTATATCTTTTAGAATAACAAACGAATGGCAAATATAATAAATAAATTTGCACCCATTTGTATGAATAAGCAGCAAGTATGGATTCTGTTCAATAATTTGAATTTATAATGTAATAAATCCAAAGCGGAATCGCTCATCCCAGACATTGAGGAATGGATGAAAGTCTAGGAGCTGGATAACGTCCTGAAGAAGTACCAACTGCATGGATGAATGCGAACGATGAAAATTTACAATCATGATTCTCATACCATAAATGTTTATAATCAATATGATTTTTACAGCGCGTCCCTCGATCGTTAGCTGATCGCTTTCATTGCTTCTTGCGCCCAAATAGCATCTAAGTATCTGGATATTAAGATCGTCTTCAAGAAGCGCACATTACTTTTATAGTTTCAACAATTTGCTATCAATATCTGAAGTATTAAATCCAAGCAAAGAAAGATGCAAAAGAACCCAACTTCATTCATTATGAAACTTAAAAATTCACTTGTCACTGGGAACAACATCAAAATTATATTATTTATGGAATTTAATTCGCTGCTCCTTCCTCTCTAAAATGATATAATACGAGTTCTGGTACCTCTTATGGTCATGAAGATACGCTCACTTAAAATCTTCCAATTTTGGCGTCGGAAAAAAGATCCGACATCCATTACCAAGACGGACCAGAAAGGAAACCAGAAAAGATTGACTTGTTAACAAGTCCTGGCTGCATTTCCTTCGAGTTGGGGCAGTTAAAACGTGTGTTGTATCGTACAGCGAGCTCTGGGTTGTTGTACTAAGCGAAATGGGTTTAAAACTCGAAGCTGGTGCCTCCTGAGAACTTCTTGGCCGTATAGGGTCGTTAAAACAAGAAATTGCATTTCTGACAGCGAGAGGATGGTTTCAATTCATGAAGCGCGGCGGCAACAACGGCGGCTGCGAATAAAAACCCCTTTCAGGGTGTGTAAGTGAGCCGAAGAAGCCGTAAAAACTATTCTATATCGCTCTTGAATAGGTGTTAAGCTACCACTTCTGATCCTTTTGAATGCGCGCTCGTTCCTATAAAAATCAAGATAAAAGCGAGGCGCGCGCGCGCAACAACACAACGAGGAGGAATTAATAAAATGAAAGAACCGTGCTGGGCTTTACTGTCGAATTGGCGGTTCATTTTTGCCATAAAGAAGTTATAAACGACTTATTTCAACAAATTATTATTGCATCTACCGCCCATTTTGCCCAAGATGTTGGCTGCTAAACCGGAAGATGGAAACTTTCAATGGGAGTTACTGAGCAAGAAATTGGAAATTTCATATTGCATGAAGAACGTCGATCATAATATTGCATTTTTAGTGTGAGCATTGAATATTTTAAGGCTGAAATTTCGAAGCGACCGGAACGAGAGAATGGATGGACTCTTATTGCGTCAGTGGAAACATGCAGTCGGAGTGGTTTTACTCCAAGCAAGGAGGATGTAATATTATTTGATATACACTAATAAAATTAGAGCGAAAAAATCGTAAAAATTCATTCGCAATGCGCGCCCGCATGCGCTAATAAATGTTAGTGTTACCATTTTCAGCCATTTCAATAATTCGATTCCATCGTATAAAATATTTGCCGAATCGGCAGACTCTAAAACGTTTATGAGGTTTTCCCATCGAGGATTCTGCATACAAGAAATGAAACGGCTATTAGATCCGAGAATTCGCCATAATTTTTATCCTTTATTTGCCAAGGAACAAACAAAATTACTGGTATTTTTGTTAATTTCTGATTTCAAGGACATCCTGTAGTTGGGATTTGCATTTCTTGGTGCTTGCTGCACAAGTCGTAAAAGTGCGAAATGCATGATGTGCCCAAGAAGTGTTAGAATTCTTTTTTGGTTGGCGAAAATGTGCAGCCAGCTCAAGAGAAGAGAGCAAACTTCGCAACCCAACCGTTCGTTTCTTAACGGCTGTAGACGGACGCGCCTCAGATCCTTTTCCTTCCCTCCAGCAAACTGCAAGAACCCGTCCAGACACAGACATAGGGAACGAGAGGAAGTCCCGTAAAATTCACGTTTAGTATCTGTAAAATGCCTTTCCGACTGCTGCGCAAACTACACATCTACTTTTATTTTAATTACTTAATCCAGATACATCAACGATTATTATCGCCGTATATTTTCGCGTTTACACCTTTTACTGTTTGCTGCCGCCCTCGTCCGTTTGCGACATGCGATTCTTTATTTATTTATCCGTCTATTTATTTGGACGCTTGCTTTCATCCACCGATTTTATGCCCGGCATTGAAAGTGTTTGTTCGTCCTGTCTGACGCGCCCTTTTATTAGCGCGATTTATTCGTTTTCATTGCGGCACAAAACACACAAAGGAATGAGGGCAGCACCCGTCGACAAATCACGCATCCAAGAATGTTGTTCCAACGACCGATCTAGGACCTTTTTTGCGTTCGACTCTTTGACATCCTTTAATGATGTAATCATTCGCGCAGAGTGACCACATCGTAATTAATAGAGATGCATACAATTTGCGTCTGCGTGCCGGCCGTAATGGCAATCGTAAAATGCGCACATAAGCGAAGTCGAGGGAAGAATCATTACAAACTTAACAATCGTTAATTACATACGTCGGAGCCGAGCGCGGAGAATGCAGCAACAACAAAAAAAGAAACGTTGCAGAAAAATCCTTGCGCGATCTGCTTACTCGTTCCTTCGTTTCTGTGTCTCTCTGGGCGTTCGGAAAACGTTTTAATATCCTGCGCGTATTTGCACAGCGCCAACAAACAACTCTTGTATGGAGCAGTTACACATTGAATATAATTTTTAACAACATCAAAGGCATAATAACTAAATAAGCTCGCTTCATGGAGCCGGCCATCTTTTCGAACCGGGAATAAACAACAGGTATACGAGCATCTCAAATAAATATCACATCTTGTAAATATATTCAACGAGCACGAACAGGTCGTGTTTTCTAGCCGCCTTCTCGTACGCTATTCCTCATTGGAATTGGGTAATTAAAAGACGTCTTAATGACTCGAACATTAGCAATTAATGTTTATGTCTATATTTGTAGCGCTTGTGGCATTGAGTACCCACTTGCATACGGCACGCTTAGTGTTTATTTCACATTTTCCCTAGGAATTTATGAAATTTCTTTGTTTCCAAGTTATTTTCACGATATTTCAAATTGTTTCATTAAATCTTTTTGATGACTTTAGCGCACGGACATTTTAATAATATACTGTGTAGTTAATTCGCCAACCTATTTTTTTCCTGTCAAAATCAGTACAATTTGCAATGGTTTTAAATTGTAAAAATAAACTGATAAGTTGATTAAACTTGAATTTTTATCATTTTTTTCGCATGGACCTGTCAAATTTTGGTAGCAAATTAAACCTAATTAAATTGTCTAGTTGTGTAATGTAGAGTAGTGGTATTAAACAAAACGTGCGCTTAAAACGAGTTATTAAAATAGCAACAGGTAATTTTATGTTTAATATTTTAAATAGAATTGTTATCACTAGTCGTTACTTATCATGTGTCATGTGTCTAAATTAACTGTGCAGGCAAGTTAGTTATAGCTTTTTTATCAAATAAACAATATTTAGGTGAAAGAATTTTAATTTGTTCAAAGTTTTTCATTTAAATACCTACACGTTGAATCCTTGTATGTTAATATATTTTTTTATTGATAATGCAGCTTTAAATTATTTGAATTCCTCAATTAAATGAAGGAAGCAACTCAAAAAAATATTAAGAATGAACATTAAATAACGAATTAATTTCTTCATCAGACCAGAAGAAACAACTTTCAAAGATGGGATATCTCACCTTCACAATTCTTGAAGTTTCTGATTGGCAAATGGTAACATTGATCGATGTGGTTGTCAAAGAGTGCAACTAACATTTTAATAGGTCCTATCGGACTGGTGCAGTCCCGCAAAGCAGTCTTAAACCGTTGTAATCTCCTTGCATTGGCTTAGAAACCGCCGTAATAGCTCCCGGACGGCTTTCAAGACAACTTTATACAACCCGTGTGTTATTTCCCGTGCGGCAATATCTCGAAAGACCGCAAGCGCCATCGACACCACATCGCTCCTTTCATCGCCCGCCAGCCATCCTCGAGAGTGCCACCGCAGGACCTCGAGATACGGGGCCACGAAGGGGGCCACGAGGCGCATTGATACATAAATGCGCATAGATGTTGTTATAGTCGGCAAGTTTTGCACATTGAAACTGTCAATTACGACCCTCGGGCTTGTTTTACGACCGATGTAAAATGTGTGTCGTCGTCGCCGTCTCCGGGATCGTCGCGCTACCTCACCATATCCCGACCTCATCGACATTATGTTTGATATTATGGGATGCACCTCCATGGCGCGCGCGACGAGCGGACAAGAGAAGTCGCAGGAACCGCAAAATACTAAAACCATGGTGCGCTTGCTTGCACATCTCTTGCATAATGCGGTAGCAACCAAACAATAACAACGCGACACACATGTCGCTGACATGTTCTTGTGGTGTGCCTACAACGACCACATGCGAGCGGTTTCAATGCGTCGTAAAACCTTTATGTAATAACGTATTACAATAATGCTGGAATTAGATGCATTGCGCGTTTATCCATCCATCCCATTGTTCCCGGCTGGTGCACTTCTATCACCTCGTCCATAACGGACCCGAATGGGCATTCGGGAGGCGGTGCACTTGATCATAACTCCTTCAGTTGATGTAATCCGGTGAAGGGCTACCGACCGGCAATATCCTGCTATTATCATTAGCCATAAGGAAACATAGAGGCATTCATGCAACGTATCCCTGTTTACCCTGGATACCTGGGAAACAACATTTTTGGGTTTTTTGACCAACAATAATTGTCACATAAGGACTACTCCAAGAAAGTTCCAAACTAACTTCATTCAAAAGGATATAAAAATAATTTCAATATCTCAACTATTTTGCAATATAGTAATCAATAGGGAATTTAATTATCTGTAATTTGCAAAGTTTTGCTATTTCAATGACAATTCTCTTCAGGATAAAAATCTTCACAAAGTATGTTTCAAAATAACATAAGACCAAGAACCAGGTGCATTCAGAAACACCTTTGGGAATATAGTTGCATGAAATACGACGATAAAATTCAAAATTTGTTATTAATTCATAAAAATAAAATTTGATCCTTGTCATAACCCGTCGCGCATCTCATTCATGAAGTGATAATAACAACGACATCACCATCATCGTTTTTCTTTTTCGTTGGCTCGTTCCATCATGCTCCTCAATGGATTGGCATGTCGCCGTCTTCACATTATTATGTTGAAGTATAATACACATAAAATATAAAAAGCGTCTCATGCCATAAATAAATTTTACAATTTCGTCGAGTAGAAAGCGCGCTCATGGATCGCATATCCTGCATATGATTACAACACCTTGGAGGTTATCACAAGAACATATGAATAACATAGAACGACATAAACTTTCAAGTTTTCCGAAAAATGAACGTCATCCAATCCAATTTACATCCTAGTTTCGTAATCTATGAGGATGACATATTTGGGGATTTCGTTGACCATGATGGCATATGGTACCCCAATCGTTTTTTGTCTTCGAAGGAAAAAAACGGGGATTTAGTTAAAAATTGCATTTTTAATGTCCGAACGTGGAAGGCAGCGAATTGATGAGTTCAGTTTAGTGCCACACATGTGATCCTTCGCCAACACCATCATCGGGAGCAGATGGAAAGCTGTGGCTGGTGCAGCTGAAGAAAAAGAGAGCGCCATCGCGAGTGCAGTCATTTCGTTTCGATCGTAAATTATCGTAATCTAACATTTACTGCCGGTGCGCACAACAGAATTTTGCTATATCGTTACTATTATTATTATTATTGTTATTAGTATTATGTATGTACGTCGAGACTATAAATAGATTAAATTTAAGTGTATTGCCATCCCAGTATCAGCCAATCCATAATGTGGATCATAGTTTGGTATCCACTGGACATGTACTGATAGTAAATCATAAAAAATCATTTCCGGTCAATTTCGAATGAGTGCACGCAATGCATCCTCGGAAAATCAAATCTTTAAAGGAAATTCAATTATTTATAATGTGAACCAAATAAAATTATTTGAAAGGAAGAATTATTAAAGTTTTAGATCATTTTAAAGATAATTTAATTATTAAAATGTATCAGATTTTGAAAGTTGTTTGAATGGTTTAAAAGATGACTCAAAATTTAAAATTTGAAGCAAAATTTATCTCATTTTTCTGTTAGTTTTTCATATTTAGCTTCCAACTTTTTAAAAAGATTTTTAATTCTTATAAAACTTCATGTTGTAGGAAAATTACTGGTAATAATGAATATTTTTAAACAATAACTTGAATAAATAACGTATAAGAATTAGCAAGAAAGGTGAAGGTTACCAATTTCTTGAAAAAAAAAATTTTAGTGCTTATTTTTTGCATGAGAGCCTTCTTTGTTGTGTAATATGTAATTATATTGTTTTATCATCATTGCTACCATCGAAGAATATGAACATCTATTATTCACTGTGGATAATCATGATTTATTAACAATGTTTATTAACATGATTGCCTATCAAACATAAGGTATCACGTATATTTATGAGCTACTTAGAATACAAGTTGCAGTTTAAGCTGATAATCCTGAATTGTACACTGTACAGTTAGATTATTTCCTGTTGCTTATTACCTCGTTAAGTTAACTAATTTCAATCGTTCACTCCTGAAACCAGTTTGGTTCAATTATAAATTCATCAAAAAATTTTTGGCTGATGTGTTTATTGTCTACATGAAATTCTGCAGAAGGAGTTTTAAAGGTATTGGCAAAATCGAAAGGTTGCAATGCGTGAAAGAGTTGTGAAGGTAGTAAAAATTGAAAATCGAAATTAGTCGCAAACAATCTGAGAAAGAAAACAGGCCGCAAAAGTCAGGAAACACATATATTACAAAGTTTTATACGAGTGGGTATCGGTCGAAAAGAGCCCAAAGAGTATCGCCGCCGAAGAAGTCCTTTCTGAGGGGCGGCAAAGCCGTAAAAACCGGCCAGACGCACCGGTTAAACTTCTTAACGTGCGCCCATTCAACACGTGCATAGATTTCTAACTTATATTATTGTTTCGGGGCGAATTTGTGCGCGCAGAGATAAAAAGTTTAGCTGAAAATTTTAACAGCTTCGCAAGGGCCGTAATTTTTAAGCTTCGCGTTTCGCCGCCATAAATTTCCAAGCAAGGCGAACTTTTCCGTTGTTGCCATGCGAACGAGATATTAGATAAATGTAGCGACGTGCATTAAATGCGAATTAAACGCGGTGCTGATTAACGTCGATTAATTGCTCGTTCACGTAGTAAATAGATACATTAGCGCTGTTCGATTTTAATTGTTCATTTACTCAAACAGGTAATTAACTCCAGCTGATGATGATGATGATGATGGGCGCTGGTTCGTACATCGCGCGCGCGCTCCTTAAAAGGGTAAATAAGGCAAAAACGACATCCATGCGCAGATTCGGCATTAAATCGCGCGCATAAAAGGATGCTTTCCATATGGAATAGATTTTGAGGTATTTCCTTCGAAAGCGTAATCGCTTTCAGCGGCGATAAATAAGTCGATATGAGGTTAATAAAATTAAAAGCTTCTGTTAATCAAATGTCAATGTTATCTTGAAGTAAATTGCGATTTTAATTTATATTTTACCATTTCCACATCATCCGTTCACTGAGTCTAAAAGCCGGTAAAAGCAAATTTCAATTCGACGTGTACGTACAAATTACATCAAATTTGCAACACACATATTTAAAGAATTGGTTAACTGTCATCCAAAGAGACAATTATTTCACCTGCGAATTGCATAAAGTTAATTAGCAGTTATTAAACTCTCATATATCTTCGTTTTTCTTCATGTAGATAATTAGATGAGAATTAAAACTTGAGAAAACTTTAATTTCTTGTTGCTAGTGTTTGGATGGCTAAAAAAGACCACCAAATCGTTGGCATCTTTGGCATGTTTTCTGCACGCATTAAATATGTTAACATCACGTCGTTGAAGACTGGGGGAGCTTTCGAGAAATCTAATTAAAAAACCCTAAAAATTTTATTGTAAATAAATGACCCATTTGTAGTTTGTCCCCATTAATATTATGTTTCATTTTGTGTCGCTCACTTTTTTCCTTCCACTTCTTCGTCGATGTTGGTGTTTATTTGTTGCCGCCGCTTGACGGCAGACGTTGCATTTCATTTTACGACTTTCGTCTCGGAACCAGAAGTTTAGGGGGAAAAGACCGAAACACAGCGACCGACTTAGATCTTCTTGTCATTAAGTGAATTCGTGAAATTTCCAACAGGAAAAATTACCGTAGCGAATCGTTCATATTATTTATATTCCATGCAGAAATTTGTAATCCTCATCTAGATGAGATTGTTGAAAAAATTGTATATTTTTTAAACGTTTTAATTCTAGTTTACTTTAAAGCCTCAAGACTTCTTCTTCCTAGTTAATTACCAATTAAATTAATGAATTGTTCTACTAAAAAGTTTTCCGCAATAATGGATTTCTATTACTTTCAACGAATTTCTGATGAATTAAATAAAAAACTTGAAACGTACAAAGCAACTAAACAATTAACACGGAACACAGCAAAATCATAAAATCCATTCCTTCATTATTCATAACCTTGTATGGATTATCTTAACGATTATTATACAACAAGCGATAAAACTAACACGTGTTACTTTCTTTGTTAATTGCAATAAATCTTCGAGCATATTATGGAAGCTGTCGTTTGGTTGTTAGGCCAGCAATGCGACTGTGTGACCGACGTAAAATCTTCCGACAAAAGTCGACACAAAAACTCCCCGATTTTATTTCCTTTCCTCTTATTTATTTGCGTTTTTATTAGTACGACTTAATAGACTTATTAAGAAGCACTCCTCGAAATTCTCTCACATTTAACGACACAAAGTGCTCGTGCACCAGTGAGTGCCTGAGAAATGGCAGAGAACAGACAAAACAGGATTCAAAATTAATTCTTGTTATATATCCCCCTCATCTTTCTTTGTCCTCATGGCCTTTCAGAATTTTTATGGTAGCACGTTTGCGATTCTTTTGATTCGATTTGATTCATTGTACCCATCAATTTATATTGAAGATTTTGAAAGGCCCATGACTAATACAGTGAGTTTTACTACATGATTTTTGTTATTTATGTTATTTTTGATGGTCTATTTGAACAAATCATAAATAGAATTGCAAATTTAAGGTGGTTCAATTTTTTATTGTAAGTTAGACATTTTTCTTACTACCAAATGTTGGAAGCTTCCAAGAAGTTTTGTAGCAAATAATTGTATGAGTTTGCTATCATAAAAGAAGAAGAATCTGCAAGGAAATTTGCACCAATAGCATTAAGAAGCAGGGCAATTACAGCTCGTACTCGGTGCAATTATTAGTGTATATGATTAATCAAAAACATGTAATAAAAGCCGCCCATTCAGTGTTAATGTCACAAAAGCGCAATGTGCATGGTCAGCAGCCTGTGACCAACATCGATCAAACACGAAGCGCACACCTCTCAACCTCATGCCGCAAATAACGACTACATCAACAGTTGTCGTACTTAATAATTCCACATGAAATTGAAATGAAACGGCTATGAAATGGAAACAAAACATGGACATATTCCATGCTTTGTACGCTTTCATGTCATATTCGAATGCTGCTATCTATCCGAGCAGGACGTGCTTGTATTTGATGGATAACGCGCTTTGTTGGATTTGTTGCTGATAGGCCAATGAAAACGACTCGGAAAGAACTTAATAAAGCGATAATACATGGAAAGCAACGTAAAACGGCCATTTTGTAGTAAAACACGAAACATTTGCCTTTCAATTCCAGCCTTTTACATCGGAAACATGAAATAATTATGCTTATAAACTTCGTTTTCGTTTCATTTGATTTGATCGCTGCTATCTTTTAGATTATTTTATTGATTGAAAGTTTAATTATCTAGCATATAGATAATTAAACATTTTTTTGTTGTCTTCTGATATAGGACAAATGATGTATCAAATTTGGTAAGAATTGCTTGAGCCGTTTCGGAGAAAATTGGGCACAAACTTTGATATATACCCTATTTTAGCTATAATAATTAATAATTTATAAACAAACCGTCAGAATAACATGAAAGTCTGGATATTTATTGACAATTATATAATAAACAAACGGTGAAAATTTGAAAAAAATCGGACTGGCCGTTTTTGAGATATTAACAAAAGTATATTGCGATATTCAACTATGTTTATCTGCCGCCCCCGGCAAGTTTTCCACCTACCGCCCCCCACTACAGTATCTTCGTCAAGATACCATTGTATATTGAAAATTTGAAGAAAATTAATTGAACGGATCTACCAGTTTCAGGTATTTTTTCACTTTGCTTGCGGTAAAGAGCCGCCCCCAACCGTTTATTGCACTTGCCGCCCCCAAAATCTGAATCTACGTCTATCTGTTACCCAATGTACCAAATCTGGAGAAAATCGGTCGAGCCGTTCTCGAGATATTAAATAAAACGTAAAGACTAAACTGAATTGCCCTACCGTTGCTAAGGAAGTGTATTTTAAACTTAACTACACCAATGTAAATCAAATGGGAGCCGCCATCATGAATTTCTCGAGGGTATGTTTCCGGTTTGAATCCCCATGTAAATTTCCATAAGACATACTTTTGATCATAACTCGAAAACTACTGGGCCGATTATCATGATTAAAAAAGCAAACGAAAGGTCAGTTTTTTATCTTTCGATTCATTTATTTGAAATTTTAAAATATTCCATAGAAAATGGGTAATACAAAAGTAGAAATGGTTTCAAACAAAATTGAATATCTTCGAAACTAATTGAGATATCAGGTTCGTTCTTGAAAATTTCGAAACTTAAAGAGTTGTACTTTCATAATATGGTACCTAGACTTAAATTTTTCATTAGATTTACTTGAATTTTAATAATAAAATAGATACTATATTATCTCAGGTACTAATTTTGAAATTTAAGAATAAGACGTAGTTTTTTGGAATATCGGGTAGATTTGACTTCTTTAGCTTACTTTATTAATAGAATAAATAATATTTTAAATTTTCCTCCAAGAAATCAGTAATTGAAAATGTTTTTCTTAGCAGAAACTTCAAAAGTTAATTTATAAACACGTTATTTTTGAGTTTTATCTTTTAGTATCATCCTTGATCAGTTTCCATTGTCATTATCATACTCGACCTCGAAAGGGGGCCTCAAAATACGAACAAACAACGTACGGAAACATTGGAAATTGGCTCTCTTGAATGCCCAACACGCATTAGTCATTGTAACGTATTGTGGAGGAACAGGCGAGCGCGCACCAACATATTATTTATTCCGTCATAGTTTATAGCTCGTAAACATTTTTAGTTGAGCGTAATTATACAAATTAACTATGGTATGGCATGGTTAACTATGGGCGCGATGCAATATGGACAATGATGGCGGTAATGGCGGCTGTGGTGGTGGTGGCGGCGGCGGTGATGGAGGCGATGTCGATGGCGTTTCGGCCATGCAGCCAACGGCCATGCCAGACCGTGCATACCGCGTCATTATGGACATAATAAAATTTTTACTATCTTTTATTAATTACTACTTTTTGCGGAACGCGCACCATTATTATACGAGCTCTTAAAGAGATTTAAATACGGGAAAAATCGCCGCGCGCTCTTTTTCTGCGCCGCGCGGCCAAACAATGAAGCGAACGCAATTGGCATATTGTTTATGTGCTCGGCCTGCTTTTTGTTGGTTTGCAACATTACGTCGATGTGTGCGCATGTTGTCGGTGTTTTAGCACCACATTATTATTACTTTATTTAACATTGAAGGAGTTTTTCCTCAACGTTTTTACGATTCTGGCGGTGGTTTTTGTTCGCAGGTGATGCCAACGGTTTGTTAGTTTGCTCATTTGGATACGATGACTATTCTTGTTTACCAGGGATTTCGAAATTTGGGATAATTTAGTTGCCAAATATGAATTTTGATTTGGTCGCTTCTCCGAACGGGAAAAAAACAGAGTGGTTCCGGGTAATATAGATCTGCAAGCTTTTGGAATTCGCACCAAAATAGAGTCGTAAATCATTTTTATAATGCGGACTCGGCGAGAAGCGAGCGAGAAAAGATTGAGGGCTAAAGGGATTAAATGTTTTATTACATTTCAAATTAAATTAAAACTATGCGACTTTAGTTTTATTTCGGACGTGGATGCCGCCATTAAACAAAGCAAAAAAGGGCTTAATGGAAGATGTCTTTTAGCTACGAGTAGGTAGGTCACGTTTGGGTTTTATGCTGCATGATGCATAACATAACAACATCCTGCTAATTTTTATTCATTTGGGGTGCCATTTCTATTATGAGAATTTACAACCGCATTTTTTAGCATTTCTTGTGATATATTACTAAATGGTTTTCTGCTTGCTTAATTATTGGACGTGATGTGATTTTTATTCAAAATGCTTTCGTCTATTATTACAAAAAGTGTATTATAAGACATTACAAAATTTAATGAATAAGTTTTGTTATCTATTTATTGAAATCAAAGGACAAAATTAACTCGAAAATGAATAATGCAAAGATTTCAGGAGTACTTTATTCCATCGTATCCTGATAAACTTTATTGATCAGCAACATTGTGCACAGTTTAGAAAAGCTGCGGCGAAGATTTCAACGCGTGGTTTTCCACAATGAAAACTACATTGTACTCACTATGTTGCCCTCCATTACATTATCCCAGTTATCCTTCAAACCCTTTATCCTTTTTGAACGTGGAACATAGTCAATCAAGGCAATCGCAAATTTTAATTACCAAGAGCAACTCGATATTTCACCGGAAAAAACGAGACTAAAACAAATCCTTTTCCTCGGGGGTTATGAGTTATGATGAAACGTAGTCATATACCGACGAACGACCATGTTTGAACATGGCGGACGCAATATAAAATGAAATATGTACGCGAACATAGTTTATGCGTTCATATATTGCAACCTAAAGTTTACATCGTTTACTTTTTGCTGATCACTTTTTTCGCGCACCATGCAGAGAACATGCATGTGAACGACATTTCCATGTCTACAGGATGCTGCATAATCTTCACCTTTTCGTCCTAACTCAAAATGAAACCCAGCATCATCGTCAAACAGTTTGGTAGCATTGGAAAATTTCCAGGATTTGAAATGAGTTGTGATTGATCCAAGGAAGCGTCAATGTGTATTGTTCGCAGAATGGAACTGATCTGAACTAGGTGCTGATCCAAATAACCAAAAAGGGCAACAAAGCATCACCAACGATGGTGCTGGTGATGCAGGCTCAGGCGAAACATGTTTCAGCCGTTATATGATTTACAACGCATACAACATTGCTTTTATGGTCTATCATTCCGGTCGAGGTTTTAATACAACTTTTAACTGCCTCCCGACGTCGTTGACGTCCACCATCGACGGCGTTGTCGCTTGCAAAACCGAACGATAGCCCATAACCCAGATGTCCTGCCTGCGAAGGATAACGCCGTTCTTTTGTTCGATTTCGCGCCCCAAAAGCCCAGAAAGCCGCCAGCCGATACGCTCAGCCGAAATTGAGTTGTGATCCTCTCCGAGGATATCCGTAAATAGCACCGGGTCGAATTTCCGCGCTGCAGGCTTATCAGGACGCGGAAAAATGGGAGTTTTCCCGGCGCAATCCTTCTTTGTTCGTCGAGAACGTTGCGCAGCGAACGCGCGATCGTCGAGGGAAGGGATTGTTTAACGATAGTTGGCAGTTGGGAAGTGCACATGTGCACCACATTGGCCGGCCGCCATTTTGTTTTCCACGGGCCGGCGTTCGTTTGCGAAAAGCGGCATTGCAGAAAGCGAGCAAGACGACGAATGCGAATGCGGGGCCCCGCCGTTTTCCGTCCGTCCGCCCGACCGCGTTGTGCGCTAAAATAGTGTGCAAGTGTGCATTTTGTGCATGCTGCCTAGCAACTACTAGTTGGCGAACGAACTCTCTTTTCGCGACGACCGCCACGTGCAATAATAGCACACGATCGACTTCAGTGCACGTATTTCTGGTGCCCGAACGTTATTGTTATAACTTCTTATCATGCGAGTTTAGCTGCTCAATAAAAGCCGCCTGAATTGTTCCTCGTTGCCATCAAACCTCGAATAGAACAAGATTACTTTTGTTCCAACTTCCAACTTTTCATCGTCGAATATACTACAATTAGCAACTTTATAGATAGCGTGTTATAAGCTGGATAAGATCACCTATAAAATTCTTTCTTCTCTATTGTTATGTTTGGACAATTATTGATATTAAAGCTTTAGAGGATTTTATTAACGCAGTTTATGACTTTAATAGTTCTAAATGCATTTTCATGTTTTTTTCCATTTCCATGTTCATAACATTAATAGTCAATGAATGATTGGTTCTAATATTCCACAATTTGACATCATCAAATGAGACAATATTTTAAAGCAATTATAGCAATGAAATTAACATTAAAATTACAAATTCTGCAAGGAAAAGACATCTTATGTAATAATAAGTAAACACATTAGAATTCCTTTGTGAATGTTTTCTTTCAGATAATTGTTGTTGTAATTCCTCCACGGTGAACGTCTCAATTTTGCTAATTAACGTAACAACTCAATATCCCCATAAGCATAACTTTAACAGACTAGTAACGAACAAATATTAATTTCTTAATGCCATTCGCCTCGATATTAATTACTCATTGTAGACCAAACGCTAGAAGCACCGCTTTCAAACAACCAGCCAGTTGTTAATTAGTAACTTTATGAACTCTCGTCTCTAAATAACCTGAAGAAATTTAAATAACTCAATCCCCGTTTCCATCTTGCAATATTCCTTTCATCTCAATGCTGCTATCTCAATACATTACAGCTCAAAAACTCATTCAATTAATTAATCAACCAATTACATTACTGCTAATTTTATTAGATGATGGTAATTGGTTTAAATGATGAGGGCTGGACTTCTTGTCGAAATTAATCAGAAACATCAATTAATTAGGCTGAATTTATCGACGTGCAAATTAATTTGACTGGAACACCTTTCCCGCGTGTAATTTGTGCGTTTAGACGACCAAATTAAGTCATTACGTCTTCGTAATTGGTTGTTAACATTAAATCATCGATAAAAATCCATCGTCACTAATCATATTCATATTCCTAATGTTCAACTTCCTGTTTCGTGGAGACATCCATAGTGTCTCATGATTGCCCACAATTACTGTAATTGTCCACTAATTGTTACCTCCACATGATTGCAATGCACGAAATGAAGTTTCGTTTGTTTTGCAGATTGGATTTATGCATCGATTAACTTCCGACCTACGATGATCCTCGCACAATGGAAGGATTTCTTCAGCGTCAGCATCGAGGACGTCACCAACTAACGGAAGCTAATGATGACTAGTTTTTTTGTTCTTCAAATGCTATATACTTAATTAATGAAATTCAAAACTACTATTGTACTGTTATACATGAATGTATTCCTCCTGACTCTATATCCTGTAGGAACGTAATCAGATTTGTGTGTAAATTTGGTTGTCGACATATGAACGTTTTCAAATTTTTATTGGGTTGTAAATTGCATCGAGTAACATTAAGTTAACGTTCAAATCAAGTTTTCTTACAAATTTATAAATAACCTAGAGTATGAACTATGGAAATGTTATTTATTCAATATACAAATATATATATATAATTTATGTTTTCAAATAAGCGTAGAATTGCTAAATAATGTAGATAAGTATTGCGAGAGGCATCCATAACACAAAGGAGAATGCCAAGAGTCA
This sequence comes from Aleochara sp. GC000083, assembly GCA_030264555.1. NCBI lineage: Eukaryota > Metazoa > Arthropoda > Insecta > Coleoptera > Staphylinidae > Aleochara > Aleochara sp. GC000083. Next base: position 25,394 of record JARJDZ010009393.1, read on the forward strand.
CGCCATGCAACGTGCAAAAGCCCGGATAATTATGGTCTCCATATTGTACTAGATAGTGATAGCAACAAAGCATGAATGTGGAAAATTGTCAAAGTGTAAAACAACGCCCAAAGGAAATTTGGAATGCAAAACGTAAACAGGATTTTGGACATTACAAATTTCCTTTGTGTTTCCCTGATAATGAATCTATTCTTAAGTCCGTCTACGTGTAATCTATTCGTCCGTTCATGCAAATGTGAATTACCTACTAGCTATTGAATATTGGATAGTAATTACAAATAGCAATTATTAAAAATTACAAAACGTATGTTCGCTATTTCCTATTAGCTAGTAATCTTACGTGGAGCTCTCCTCCGAGAAACCATAAACTAAGAGTGCTGTCTGACAGCTTTTATAATCATATGCAAAAAAGAAACGCAAATTTAAAAAATACATCTGCACAAAATATACTCTTCATTGATTACTCATTGCAATCAATGAATCAATGCAGCATTCAATACTCTGACATGCCAAATAGATGTCCTATTATTATTCGTCATAAAAACTATTTACAAGAAGATAAATCAAGTAGAAATTCTGGAAATGTATCAGATTCAATGGAAATATCCGAAATTTTAAACTTAACGTAGATGACCCGATTTACTCCCTATCATGTAGTAATAATGTATGTAATGAGGTTTTCTTATTATCATAATGTGAACTATTTCCAAATACTATTTCCCAGTACATATATAATGGTTTAGCATTTAGTGAAGAACTTGTGATATGATATGATAATTCTTCAAAGTTTGATGTATGAAGAAGTGAATCAAAAGCTACGATTTAAGTGATGAAATGGACTTCAAATGAACATTAAGTAGATTATACTTTGTGGATTTCATGTAGATCTCTAGATTGTCTTAATGATAACCCACATTTTATTATTAATATTAATCAATAAGATGGAACTAAGTGTAAGGTGGATTTGAATAGTAAAGTACAAGATGGCAGATAAATAAGCACAGAAGTGATGGAAAGATTTTGGTGATGTTTGAGTTGTTACTCATGCAAAACGAATTTATTACATTGTAAGAAATAACTATGTAAGGAATTTATATAACTCTGAATATAATTACTTAACTAATTATAAGGTTGCAAATCAAATGTCACATCGATGGATATTTGCATAAATGTATAGTGTTTTACTCTATTAGTTTCTTTTTTATTTTTTTGTCGTGATTGTCTTACCTGCATGCAGGATTTTGTTATTGTTTGTTAAAGCATATATGGAAACTTCTTGTTTAAGTACTCTAACAATTACAATTACTCTTAGAATAATGCTAAAAATAAATGCAATAAAACCCAAATTCTGATTGTTTTGTGAGGAGTTTGCATATTAAGCTATTGAATCTTTGTCGTATTTATTATGACTAGAACTAGCAAATAAATAAAACTACATCAAATAAATAATATGCATTAAACTATAAATTAATTTCTATTCAATATACACCGTGAATGTCGTTTTATGAGACTTAGAAAATGTCGTTTCAATCATCCAAATCGGTCCATTAGTTTCTGAGATATGATGTAACGTTCCATCAGAAATTGCCGCCCCCGGAAGGTTGATTGGACTCTAACCGCAAACAGAGTTATCCCTTGAGAGTTTTATGTGTCTACTCTGGTATTTAATTACGAATACGGCTATCATTACCTAAGAAAGTTACTTTTTTGAAAAAATATATTTTTAATTTCAAATTTTCTGCCGCCCCCATGTATGTTGGGACTAAACCGTCCCTGAAACATTTTCCATTGCGTCATATTTAAGGTGTATACCAGGTTTGGTCAATATTGAATAAAAATATCTATCACATTTCTAAGATTTATTACTTTGAGTTCCTAGTAAAGTGCCACCCCCAGGCACCACACAAAAGCTCCACCCACAATATGTTAATCATCATAATATTATAAGTTTATATTCCAAATTTGGTGATAATCGGCCGAGCCGTTTACGAGAAAAACCAAAACAAAATCGCAAAAACCAATTATTATTATATATAAACATTAATAATTTATGAACAAATTGATTTCCGATATTGTAAATCTCCAGATATGTCCAGGAATATATAATAAACAATACCTGAAAATTTGAAAATATTCGCTTCATTGGTTTCGGAGATATTAATGAAAATGTGATGAGAGAAATAACTCATATCGAATTAATTTCAATTTCACCAGTCGTTTAAGGTGGTTGCTAAGGAAGAACAAACTCTGGATATTTAAACTTAGCAACCGCAATGTAAATCAAATGGGAGCTGCCATCATGGATTTTCAAGCCTGTGTTTCCGACTTTAAGTTATTTGGTTCATTCAATTCCAATGTAAATTCCCATAAGAGATTCAATTAACTATAACTCGAAAACTATTTGACCGATTTCGATGATCAAAAAAGCAAATTGAAGAGTGCATTGTTAGCTTCGCTGAGACAGACTTCGTTTTTTAAAAAATTTAGTAATATTTAAATAATAAGTTAATATTATTTTACAGTCTCAGTAAAATATTTATAACTTCGAAACTACTAAAGATATCGATTTAGTTTTTACACGGTTTGAAAGATATTAAATTTTAATCAATGCGAAGTGATCATTTACAAATGAATATGAGCTCACTAATTAAATGAATTTACTGTCAGAAGTTCTTCTAGAGATATTACAGGAAAAAATATACTATAAATATAATTTTTCAATTTCGCCGGTTGGAATTTTATTGGGGAATTTTGATTGATGTAAATTGATGCAATTTGATGACGAGCATGGGCCGATAGAATTATAGCAGCGTGCACGAGGAAATAACAATAAAACTTTTATAATTGCACAAAATTATCATTTACGACTCTTGATCAGTTTGGCGTAATAATTTTTATCGCTACTTTTTAATGTTCGTTGTTATAGCATCGCTACCGTCAGGAAGAGCTCGCTGGCGAAATGTTTTCCACTTTCCACCGAAAGATATACGAACGACAGTGAGGATATTGCCAAGCCAACAAGAGCATGATTCATTTTTCCAATTACTACCATCCATGTACCCACTACAAGTTCTTGCACTTATTGTGCCATTTTTTCAGCACATTTCATTAAAAAGCTGATGCTGAAATCGCATCATACTACTACACATCATACTAGCCTGCAGATTACAGTCGATGGACGGCAGTGCAATAGTGCTGATAGTGGTAGTTGTAAGAAAATATTTTATTACATAATAAGAAAAATGGCGCTTTCAATTGCTGACATGAAAATACAAGAACTTAAATAATAAAAGTTAGCCAATAAAATTGGTTTATAGTCTATAAATTTTCCGTCGTAAAATCTCTTTTACTTTTAAATACGTGTAAGTAAGTACGTAGGTAGATAGGTAGTCGCCAAGTGCACATTCTTTTCCTTGAGGTGTCAGCCAATTGCATTCGATTTCACCAATGTAACAACAATGCAAGATACAGGCCTATTCAATTACAATGTTGTCCAGGAAGCCATTTGAATTAATATATGGACGACAATTAAATTTTCATAATTAATTTCACATCGGTTGATCCTTGATATGACTAAAAGTTTGGTTTCCATAAAATTACAAATGGAGTAGAGTGGGCTGCTGCTGAAGCAGATAAAACTTTGTGAAGCAGTCGTTCAAAACTATTCTAGAAACTGCACTTTATGATTCCCCATCCGGAAATCGTAATAGCCACGTGAAATTCAACATAGATTACAGGCAAGAAATTTAATTCCGTTCATTTACATGTCGTACCTTCATTGAAATGCAGAATTTCTTTGTTCCAGGTGACGTCCGCAAATCGAGTGTGGCCCAATTCGCGAACACGTTTCGGTGTCCGACATTTAAACGTGCTATGTGAGTCCAAAATTGCAGCACCAACAAACAACTCACTTCAGTCTACTTCCACACGCGGTACGCGCACGTTCTCGACTATTGCGGATTATCAGTCACGCACAATTGCACCAAATTTGTTATTGTTTACTCGCCCATTCGTAAGTGATCGGTCGCAGCAAGCAGCCGAAGCAGGTCGATTCATGTCATGGACAAAGAAATGGAACTAAGGTATTTATTTGTCATAATATAAACCTACATAAAATTGCTATGATCTATTGGGGACTAAGGAAACAATGCACGACCAATTTCTGCAATGTGGTCCAATATGAATTCAATGTCAACGTAATGTAGTGCTGAATTTTGCGAAACGAAGCGGAAGAAATTTGGCAACGCCTTCAACGGTTGGTAACTCAACATTACCGAGCCGTGTTTGACCATTTCTGCTTTGATGAGTGGTGCTACTTTCTGCAGTTGCACTGAATAATCAAGCAAGTTCTTCTTGCCTTGCAAATATTTGGGTAGGTACCAAAAGCAGACATTCATGTAGTGTCTTTCGGTAACCAATTGGAAGTCGGGTCGTTTCTGTACTTGCTTCTCAAAATACTCAGCAAGGTCCATCAATTCCTCGACATGTCGTGCAAAACCAGTAGAACCCTAGAGCAGGAAATTGGCAAAGACATTGGTATATGTTTATACAACTTGGTCATATTTACCTTAGCTTTCCACATCAACCAAAATTTAAATACGTCACACTTCCGGCCACATTGCAAATATTTGTCCCCTGGATCGTAGCTACCATCGTAGTACTTATCTTTCTGGAACAAATATTGAGCTCCTTTCGAATGACACCGATGCAACAATCCAGCATGTCGTACAAACAGAATAGAGCATTGTTGTGGGACTGCTAGTAACTTATGAGGATTAATCACGATAGAATCAGCTCGTTCGATACCATTCAATTTGGTACGATGCTTCTGCGAAAAGAGTAATCCACCACCCCAAGCAGCATCTACATGTAGCCAGAGATTGTACTTCTTGCAAATATCCGCGATTTCGTTGACTGGATCAAAGGCACCTCGAACAGTGCTGCCCAAAGTTGCAACAACCAAGAATGGCACCTTTCCTTTGTTGAGTTGCTGCTGAATTTGTTTCTCCAGAATTTGATGGTCCATCCGTCCGGTATCATCAGTCTGCACGTCGATGGTGTTGTCCTCTCCAATGCCCACAAATGCAGCAAACTTATGCATAGAATAATGACATTCTTCGGATGTAAACATGACTAGATTTGGATTATTTCCCTTTCTCTGTGATCAGAAACGTTGCAGTTGGATTGTTACCAAGAGATACATTTAGGTTTTACCTTGATGTCTGGGTTGTTATAGAACCTAGCAAGATTCATTGCACATCCATTGCCTGTAGATCCTCCAGGACAGAACATACCATCATACCATTGAGGTCCAATCATTTTGCACATCTCTTTGATGACGAATGTCTCCATTAAAGTGAACACGGGAGCAACTTCGTAAGTGTACACACTAGCGTTTAGGGCATCTGTTAACCATTGTCCAGCCAAACCATAAGGATCCAAACTTCAAGAAAAAAACGTGAGTTCACATTTATAATTAGTTGATGAATATTTGTGGTATTACCCTGAGAATAGCTGATTAACGAAGTATGGATGACCAGTTTTGACACTGTACTTGATAACATTTTTGATTAGAATGAGTAATTTCTCATGGTCGCTGCCAATTTGATCCAGACTGAAGTCGAAAAGTTGTTGCAATTCTTCGGGAGATTTCCACAAAACTACTTTGTCGCTTTGATTTGTAAAAATAACATTTTTGTATAAAATATCTACTACATTCTCCAAGAACTGCAAATGTTGATCGGCAATTGCAACTGGTTTATAATTATTCATCTTCTGTCTGGCTACTAAACTGAATCTAATTTCTGAACCATTGTCCTTTTATACGTTCTTCATCATTCAATAATTAGGCTTTAATTGAATGTAATTTTAGAAGGGGACCTTATTATTTCCTTATTGAGTTCATTTATGATGGCACAATGAAATTGGCCTTACAATTAATTGTTACTACAGATTTTTTAACTTTTTAAACATTGCTCCGACTAATATACGTTGATAGAGTATAGTCCACAAATTATTCAATAAAACTTTCAAAGGATCTGGATGGAATATTATCCTTTGACTTCTTAGTAATTACAGTTTCAGAAATAACAGGTGTACCATGCGAATAATCAATTACAAAAGCACGTGGTTATTATGACATGTGCCCATTGCAAATTCAATAGATGTCAATGCAAAATATCAATTGGATTCTTTGCCAACCTTAGGACAAGAATTGCAGTTACAAACTACACACCATGAAAATACTATCCCACGTACAAGAAGCGATTAAATCGCGTATAAAGTCCTTCGAGACTGACTCAATGGTCATTGATTGTCCCGAAAACAACTTCAAATTTCTACAAAGTATCGGCTTAGTATTACATAAAGTAACTCTAAAAAGTTTTCTGCATTACATGACTTTTGTCATTGTAATGTGGCAATGTAGTTTGGGTTGTATAGGCCATTGGTTCGATTACATGAGTAAGCTTCTACAATTGGAACTTTCCAACTGACAATAAAATATCTCTGGTTAGTTTTAGAAAAGAACTCCTTTGACTACATGAATTTGAGCGATGATGTTGCAGCGATTTTGTCGACCATTACAGGCACGATTACTTCGTACGTTCTTGCTCGCAGAATGCCTGTGGTTCAGCATTGCGCCAATTTATTGTTGAACTTCTCGAAAACGAATTTTGGAAAACCAAAATATATCGAGACATGCGTCAAAGTGATGAATCTAATCTACCTTCCGGGTTTGTTGTACTTCTACACGGTGAGCGCGATTTGTTCATCACTATACTTTGTCTTTCGAAGTTGTTCACCAGAGGATTCACGTTGTGGGCTGCTGTTTGATGCTAATCTACCTTTTGTTGATTTGCGAAAGCAGCCATGGCGGGCTATCTATTGCGTTTTGCAAATTGCACCGAGTTATTATGGCGGTTGCGGTTGTTTCGTACTGGTCTCTCAATTGGTCTATCTGAACGAGTTGCTCATCTTGCATATTAACCACTTGAATGAGATGCTACGCATTATACCAAACACTTCCAAAGGGATAGAACGATGCCGGACGGTTCGAAAGTGTATTAGCTACCATAATTTCATTATTGAGTATGTTTCCATAAAAAAATTGTTTTGGTATGGGTTTATTATTTCGATTATTTGTTTTAGTATTCATGAATTGAATATGAGTGCCGCAAGGGATTTCTATTTCATTTGGTTGCTCGTTGGTCCCTTCATGCTCTCCGTGATCCTTTTTCAGGCACTCTATGTGGAATTGACATATCCGACAGTGTTTCATTTCAACGTTTACTTTGTACTCTTGTGCATGAACTGCATTAGCGCAGAAAGGTTGTTAACGAAGGTATTTACCAAGGATCTATGATGGTTTGAGGTCACTAGGATGTTGCTTTCTAGAGTTCATCTGTAAGAGATGTTGCATTCGAAAATATCCCATTTGATGAGGACACTCAAACCACTAAAGATTTGATGATGGTTGTAATTCGAAGCTCGAAACCACTCGAGACAACTGCTGGAAAATTCAATGGTCTGGGGCACGATTTCCTTGGACAAGTACGCGAAATACAAATTGTTTTCCAATATTATAATCTTTAATTTCAGGTGTTTCGAAATATAAGTTCAATGATGACACTTCTTCATCAAATGTAACTAATCTCTCTGTTGTGTAACTAACTTTCATAATGTGCAGCAATTGTATGAATTTATTTTTTATAAGTGGGTAGAAGATTACTTTAATTTGCGTACATTTATGTCTAATTTATCTCGTTGTCTGATTAATATAAAGCATCATGAAAGAGTAAGTCATTTTGAGTACTTGATAAACAAGTGCATTGCAATGCACCAAAAAGTTCCCAACTGGAAAAATGCATGGCTGCATCCAACGCATATTCATAAAGATTAGTTGGCGATTTAGTATAAGATCTCCATCCCAGGGCATTGCATAATAGACTTCACATCTCAAATCTTCACTCTACAATTAGCAATTAACAAGAACGCCCAATAAGCACAATCACAAAGTTTGTTACGAACTCACAACTTTCATAATTCTTTCCCCAATCAGTCCAAATGTTATGGTACCAAAGAAATAAACAGCTGCATGTCCAATTGACAACATATTATCTTCCTAGAACAATAACATAATAGCAAATACGTACATTGTCAATTGTGTTCACTTACAACTACTACGGTTATCATAATTAGGCTGATTATGAAAGTGCTAGCGGTTAATTGAATAAATATTGGCCACTTGTAAATCGACATTGTCATATCCCATAAGCTACAAAGGTACACTTTCAGGTACTGAAAAAGACAGCCGTTCCATACTTACGACATCGTATACCACTGACCCCTCACAATATGAAATAATTTAAGTTGACGATCCTTTCGGCATGAGATGTATTTCAAATCGCGAAGCATATTGCACAAAGTAGCAAAGCAAAGTTCCACGTACCCGGTAAGGAAATGCAGCAAAACTATAGCATTAAAGACACCAGTAATAAAGTAAATTAGTCCAAACAAATACAAAAAATTCATGATGTCTCGATAGGGTCGTTCGTGTAATTCCATACCAAAATCCTGAAAATCACATCTTTACACATTAGTATAACAATTACATCTGAGAATTACAGTTGGAAGTATTAAACCACATTTGTGTCTAGAAACATTCTCATCGCAATGAATGAAATTCGCTATAAGAAAAAATATTGTGAAGAAGCCGATAATAGCGTAGCACCCAAACTTGATGAAGTTGTTATGAAATTTCAGACACTTTCGCACCTCTGCACTCTCATTTGCCATAAAATCATTCTTTTCTATTATCTCGAATATGTTCTCCCCCACATGTTTCTGTGTTTGTATCTTTATCGATATGTATACGCCATAACAAAATGATGATACAATCGATAAGTTGAATGCGTAACTGATAAAGTCCTCATTTGATCCTGAAATTAATTTTGTTGGTTTCTTCACCAATCAAATGTTATAATTCTGTGATGCTATTATACTTATTTGGCGGATTATGAAGCTTGACGGTCCACATAACATAACGAAAGCAGAAAAAATGCGTGACAAATCCATGATTTTAGATAAAAGGAAATTTTTATGCGGCCAATAAAAAGTTTTGTATATTTGCATGACAACAAATTCGTCTTTAATTGTTGCTTTTCTTGCGGAATATCTCATTATCAAATTTAAATATTTTTCACCGGTATGCAAATCAACTGTTTATTGCAGATTATTTTCCGATATATCGTTACATGCGTTTCATGGGACTTTGCAATAATAAAGCTTTCCTTTGATGCGCGAGCATAAAGCGCTTCAAAGGAATATATCAAATATAAATTGATTACTAATGATAAATGTGGATTCAATTCATTATTCACTATTAAGTTATCGCAATTGAGATTGCTCGTATAGTTTAAGTGACTATGACTTAAAAGTTTACGCCTAATAAGTATTTGAGGGATATTATTGTCATATAATCTGAAATTTTTTGGGCAGTTCTCTCCATTTTTACTTGTATTCTTCGAAACAATTATTCGATTATTATGATGAAAAGTTAAGCTTATAGGCACTTAAATTCTCTATCATTCTCGGGATAGTTTGATTTAATTTTCCCACGGAAACTATGCTTTTTTGGATTTGAAATAGAAATAGTAGTAATTTTTGTGTACAGTTCTGTACGTTTTTGCTTATATTTCCTGAACCAATCATACGATCGATATCATATAAAATTAGGCTAGTAGGTAATTAAATTCTCTATCATTTCCGGGATAGTTTGAATTAATTTTCCAACGGGTCGTGTGCTTGTTTCGAGTTTGACTGCCGAAAAGTTACAATTTTTTTGTGCAGTTCTGTACATTTTTGCTTGTATTTCCCGAACTAATTGTCCGATCTTAATGACTAAAAGTTAGGCTCGTAGGCAATTAAATGCTGTATCATTTCCA
>JARJDZ010009396.1:0-14324 GCA_030264555.1 Aleochara sp. GC000083
AATAATTAATTTTTCGTATTTGAAATAAATCCAAAAGAATAGGAATATTAACAAAATATAAAAATAGTTTTATATAAATATTTACAAGGAGTATATTGGATTGCCTATAGTCATACTGCCAAAAAAACTTTTTTTCGCATTTTTCTTTTGTCACTAAAAACAAAATGCAAAATCAAGCAGGTAATTAAATAATTACACTCATGTTGTGCATAAGTCAATTACAGAATAATAAATCAACTGGAAACTTTTAATTGATCCGTGTATCATAGCAACGAGACACTTTAAACAACAATTTCATAGAACCAGTCAGTAATTAAAGAGACATTTAAGAAATTTTGTAATACCTTTCCATGTGACATGAAATTAATTAAGCTCCGATTGATAAACGTTGTCAAAATCAAATAAAAATGTTAATAACGCCGTAAATCAACATGATTCATTATTAATTGCGCGTTTTGTAAACACAACCTTCCGTCTCTCTCATACACACATCACTCTTATGCACTTGCGTCCATTTCTCGAAGTTGTCCAGCCATTCCGAGCAATAACGCGCAAACTTCAATTTGTTGCTGCGCGATAATTTCAAGCGAAGTGACTTAAGTAGAAGTCGATTTTATTACTGCGTGTACCTCTTCGTGTTTCCTCGCTTCAATACCAGCAATAATAATGGCAATCTCATTTGGTTATTTCTGCTTTTTTATTGTTTCATTTATTGCGCGTCCAGCGAGCGCACTTTGAATGTAAACTGCGCGAGAAATCCAAGAGTGCGTGCCTTACATCCAACAACAACAACAACCAACAACAACAACAAGAACGACGACGACAACGATGGTCGTGGACACAAATGCGAGGAGACAACAAGCTTTGAAACGATTTTAACGCGGCTCGTAAATCTTCGGCGAGCGGACGTCCTCAGTGCGCGTGCGCACATCGCTCGGACGGGTATGTCGACTCGTTTTGTAATAAATACCTAACCTATACAGGATTAATACGAAACAGTGCGCACTCATTCATTGAGTGTCCTGCCTTCGTTGTTTCTTTCGTGATTTTATTATCATTATGAGTTCTGGGATGTTATGAGTTACCGGCAGCCATTTTTCAAAATGGCGTTTAAAACTGTTTCTAGGGCAGTATTTATGTTAATTATTTATAACCTTCTCTCATCTTCCTTCCTTCCTTCCTTCCCTTCATATACTTTCTGAAAAGCCTGTCTGATTTGTCTTCAGAATTGAAGGTTCAAAAGGTTTTGTTAGGAGTATAAAAAGTTGCAGCCTTTTAGGGGCAATATCCAGGAAGATCGTCCAATAATGTATATGTAAATTAATATAATTTTGTTATTTAATGAGAAGAAAATTAATGTCTGAAAAAAATGCAAGTGGTTGTGGTCGCAGCTGACGTGAGAGTGCACTGCGCATGCGTAACGAACTCACCCGACGCCATTTCACACCGCAGCTTTGTGCAGCTTTGTGGCGTTCACGTGAAAAGTTAATTAAACGAAATGATAAAACGCGAACGCATTAAAATCGCACTTTTTCCCGCCGCGTATTTATTTTACAACTGCAACGGTTTTACGGCCTCATATACGACATGTACGTACATATATTATAATAACAACGTCGGTAATTGGTGCATGCGCATTGGTGCGTCTGCAAAAACCAGCAGAACTCTGTTGCCATTTTATGAGAAACGTGCAATTTTCTCAAAGTTTACTACCAGCCCAAGAAATTCCATCCGTCTCTCGCCATATCAACGTTTCCTCGCTGATTCAAGGAAGGTGACATTTAAATGTCGACATTAACCTCAAATTAGGTGCGCACGCGCCGCTTTCCAATTGTTATTCATTTGATGGAGATTCATGAAGAAATGTGAAATGACTCCATCAACGAACGCCGATCCACATGCATTACTGTCATTATTTATGTATCGGGCATAGCTTAAGACGGAAACGTCCAGCCAGCCAGCCAGCCAGTGTTGTGTGGGTTGCGTTTAAAAGGTCGCTCGCAGAGACCACCCAACGAATCCGAATCCGGTGCAATGTCGTGCACCGAAAAGGAACATTAAATTGCCTGACACTGATGGCGCTCATTCTATGCATACGTAAGCGCATACTACGCATGCGTACCATACTCACAGATGACACCTGGGGTGCATGCGCGGTTTATGCCTTTGAATGAAGCGCGGGAAATTCAAACTGAGGCGTTGCACAACACCTTCAATTCGATTTTGGAACACAACAGGAAGTACGTTTATAGATTGACAGCGGCGATTAATAAATCATAAATTATGGCCGCCCGCTCGCTCGGATTAGAAATCCACATCAAACAATTTATTGGATTATTATGCGGAGCGTTTCGAATGTTTTTTACGGCGCATTTTATTGGGAAATAATTGGTCCATCGATGACTCAGGAGCGCGGCGAAGCTGACTTAAGTCACAAGTGCGCATGGACCGATTCCCTGCGTGCGCGCACGGCGGCAAAAGTGAAAGGAAATTAATGCGAGTCCAATTTGAATTTTAACGATTATTCACCTTACATTATCAGTGCTTTACTATCAATAAAATTGCTTTTAGAATCCATACAGTTCAACGTTAACCCAGATTCGTTTGTAATTAAATTTTATAGAGGGCGTTTATCTCTTATCGTAAATTACCATAAATTTTTTTTGCATTTTTCTCTGTCATCTTGTCAAATTACAAAACAACAACAAGAAATTCTTAAGTCGTTAGTGTCATTCTCAAGTCATGGACTTAAGTCAAACAAAGTCTTAACAAATATACTACCAAATATATTTAACACTATTGATCTATTGAAAATCAATAGAATTAACATTTTTCATGTTGATTTTAACCTTTATGCATCTCTTAGCATAAAGTGATGTATAACCTCACATAACCTCACCATTCGCATGACAGTGTGGATTGAATAAACAAGCAGGAAAAGAATGTTTGCAATGTGAAGACACCAATTGTTGAATTATACACTCGGCAATCAACCGCAAGCAACATACAGTGCGTTTGACGTTCCTGTCATTGACGAAAATGACATTTTGCTGAACATCTTCGTGTTTGTTCGCCTCAAGGAAGTCATGCAACATGTTCTCTTGCGCAGATGCCATTTGCTGTAGGACATATTAATGATGAAAAAACGCGCATGCACAGACATTCCGTTCATGTGGAAACGCAACGAAATTGAGAAATAATGATTCGTTGCTGCGTTTCGCTCATGCGTCGCATTTTCGAGTCACGAATGATTGAAATCCCGTACACGAAGTATTTCCAATTGAAAACGACGTCGAAATGCATGCTCCTGTGTATTGCGAATGCACACAAATCGCTGGCGGCGCTGCGTACACTTTTTTCTTAGTTGCGCGTCATGTGAATGCGTCCTTCTTTGTCACATCTTATCCTGTCGTCTTGTACGATGTCGTGTCGTGTTTTATGACGACAGTTTCGACCACAGCACACGAGATAACCTACAAGTTGTATGCAATGCATTTGTTGATTGTATTATTTTTCGTCCACGAGATTGTTAAACTAACGATGCAGGACGTGTTGTTGTTAATTGTTGGTTGGGAGGTTAATTGGCAGAGTTTCAAGAATGCTATTAGACTAATTGGAGGTGTATACATTGTAAATTATTCATTTTTAAGTCAGCATCGTAAATAAAGTACCACATATGAAATGTCAAAGATGACAGGTAACCTCTAAATTCATGCTGGCATTTGAGAAAGCAATGAAAGCCTACTTTGCAACACCTTCTAGCTAAGCTATTACATTCCTCTTTTGTATTGACGAAAGAACAGATTCACAACTTGTACTTCTTGCACGTTCACCTTCATCATTGGTGTTTTATTCTTTCCGTCGTGATTTATTAACTGCCTAATGGGAATTTAATAGTTGGACTGATTGTTTCACTCCGTGTTCGATTTCGCAATACTCGACAGAAAAGGGAACAAATTAAATTTAACAACCAAGCCCCAAATTAAAAAATTAATAAATAACTTTTAGCGTATTGGTCGTCACTTATAATCAATAAATTATATATTACAGTTTCCTACAGCTTCTACAGCTACTACTATGCGCATTAGTTCTAATGATTTGAGTAGAGGACGCTTCGGTAGTTTTCAGGCGTGAGTACCCTATTTCATGAGAGTACCCTATTTAGAGAGTACCCTATTTCATGAGAGTACCTCAATTCATTTTATCACTTTGGACACAATTTTTTGAGTTAATTCAACGAAATTGGTTAAAACTTATGTAACACATTTTAATCTTTTGCCAAACTATCCATTTTATGTTAGTTTTGGTACACAATGTGTTGTTTATTATTAGAAATTGGAGAGCCATTTAAATGAAATTGAGAAATTATCAAGTCAATTTCAAAACACTTAATTAATGAATAATTAATATTAATATTAATTAATTAATATTGTTATAAATAAATTCGGTATTTTACTTTTTCTGAATTATTATTGGAAATGCTCTGTCACTCCTAATTTGAAATCAAAAATGGCGAACAATAACGATCCTCTCTGAAATTAAGGACTGTATTGTTGTTAGTAGATTAATGATATATTTGCTTTATATGAAATTTAATCGGCTGTAAAGACAAATAATAAAAGCTCAACGTTACGACTCATAAATTACGATACTATTCATGTGTGTATCGGCATGATTTCGATTTCTTTTTCGAATTTTTTGTTACCATCATCGCTGCCGAGACGGATATATAAAATTCATAAAAACCTGATTGCACCAACATCAAACAAAACACAAACGCTTGATTGCGAGCCGAAGAAGCGAACATGTCCAATGTTTGCACATACATTCAACAGATGTCTGATATGTGCGCATGATTAGTTTACTTTTTCAAATTCGACTCGATGTGTGCTATGCTGTCGTTGATTGCCTCACGTAAATTCCCAAGAAAAGTCATCGCATCCATCGTAAACGCCATGAATTTGCGTTAAAAATGCTATTTGTACTCATAAATTTCGGATGATTTAAAGTTCACCATAGCCAATTATACTTAATTAGTTTGTAATTAACATTCCTCGAGTTCCATGCGTATTTTTTTCTTAACACTTTCATGAGGTAAAGAAATATTAAAATTTTAAGCAGCAGGGATTGAGATTTGGATACGAAGCCAATAGTGAAACGAAATGCTAATTTAAATAATTATTAATCAAGGTCAGATGCGTACGAGTTGTAATTAATTATGGATTATGTCGATTTAACTTTTCCTAATCGATTAACGCGCACCGCAATTTCAGTGAAGAGGAACTTTTACGCTCTATAATTAAGTAGCCAAAGATTCCTTAATGAGTTTACACTTTGAGCAGAGAGGTCGACCAAAGTAATGTGTAAGAAATAGCAAATGACTACTCATTCCTGATTGTGAGTTCGGTTCGTTCTTGTTTGCGCATATTGCTGTGGTGCTGGTGAATATTAGGCAAATGCAAATTGAAGAAGTTAAATAACAAAGAGCGCTTCTATTGAATTTTCCCATCGTTCATATGCTGTGTTTGCTTGAGGATGGCGAATGCAATGCGGATCCATTCGGTGGCGAATTCCGTCATTTCGCAACCGTACCTGATGACTATTTAATGTAATTCAAACGCATTGTACCGCAGAGAGGCACTGTTTGCAGATCGCAAACGGGCTTCAACTTTACTTAATATTCATGAGAAATACGCGCTCCATGCTGTCTTTTTTCTGCGAGTATAAAGTGTCCAAAGAGTTATTTCCTTCGCTCTGGTGTTTGTTTTTTCTAGTGAGAGTAAGACTTTTTCTGAAGATATAGTTATAGAAAAGAAGTCATAAGTGTATGACTCTAATGTTATGGATATTTTAGAAATTAAAAAATTTTATTGAAATTTTTTCACCTAAGTGTATCAGGTGATATCTGAATGCAATTTCCGATGGAGATAAGTAAGGCAAAGAGGAATCATTACTAAGTATGCTCTTAAGCAAAATTGGTATTGAAGAATTTTACAAGAATTGTGTAGAGTCTCACATTCTTACAATTAGTTAAAGTTAGAGATTCTAATTTCGTTTTTAAATAATGCTCTAGGATCAAGGTGTCCTAGGTTGCATATGTCCAAAAAAGGATAAAGACATCACCAAAAGACCAAAGAAAGAAGTACAAATGATTGCGGGTATAAAGAAAGGATTTTTGAAACTGGAAGATATGTGCAAACAGAAAAGAAGTTCAGTTCTCAGAAAACAAGCATAGTAAAGTAGACTTTATATGACTTTGCAAAATACTGGATCCTGGAGCTTGATGCATTGAATCTTTGAAATTTAAAGTATCTAAAAGCACAGAATTTGTCAAATGTACAGGTATTTCTAGTGTCATTTAGAATAGATCTTTGAACAGGTGGACTCAACATTTAGATTCAACATTTGCTGGCACCGATTAAGTGTAGAAATTTAAAACTGGATGGATTAGTAAACAAGAGGAGGAAATAAAAAATGATGATGATGATGCTAATGGTGATAAATTTCTAAAAGAGACAATATTATTATTCTAGAAAAAAGTAAATGATAGTTGAAATTAAATAGGGCCATCAATGCTCTGGAATCCTAGAAGATCTATACCAATGAAAGAGTCTGAACTTCTATCTGAAACTGGAGCTCTTTATTCTAAATGTTGTCCGAGGCATTTGATAACAGAAGTGAGAATGGTTTAGTAAAGTTGTAGACTTCAGGGCATTACTGGAGTAAAAATGGAAATGTAAGTAATTGCATTTTTAAGGCATCCCTAAGAATTTATTGGAGTGTAGATGCGGGCTAAAGAAAAAAGTTTGTAAAATATTTATAATCTGAAGTGTTTTCTTGGATATGACAAGAAGGAATAATATTTATATTCATGGTTGCTAGAAGTACTCTGAAAGAAAATGTGGTCTGAAAGTCATTATCACTTTGATATGAAAACGTACTTATCTATTTTCTTTTTTAAAACTGAATTATATTTTATGACATTAACTCATCATCATAATTGAACAATAATATAAATAACAATAATAATAATTGGACAAGTGTGGTAAATACGTAATAGGAAAAAGAAGATGACTGATCACTGGTATTCTGACTTATTTAATAACTTAAAGAACAAAATCAAATATTCAAGATGACTGATCATTATAACAAGTGATAAATCATTTCCGTTTTAAATTCATGAAATTTAGTTTTATAAAGATAGAAAAAATAATAGAAGTAAAGATCTTAACCTTTCTTTTTCCAGAAATTATTCAAAAAAGGGCCGAAAGATAATTGTCGATAGCCCTCTGGACTTCCCAGAAAATATATCATTATTATTATTATTCAAAAGCAGTTAAAAACCGATTTTGTTCATCAAAAATACTCCTGAAGAAAATAATTACTAAATTTTATCTATAGAGAATTGTTGTTGATATGTGAATATAAAAATCTAAAGTCAGTTGAAGATACATTTAAATCTTCACGTTCATAGTTCTTTGATCTCTCAAAAACCATCAGATCCTTCAAGGATTATCATTCTCCTCTATGTTCATCTATGTTCAACATTAACATCAACCTTCTTGAACTGATGAAGTTATTTCCTTAGTTTAAATTCATGAAACCTGAAAGTCAATGGAATAGAAAAGTTTAAATCATGTAAAGTTTGATCTTGTAATAAGTTGGTAGTTTCTTTTTTGTAAAATAACAAAATAACATTTAAAAATCAGCTTAAATCATTTCGCATTACCCTCCTCATTATTTTTCCCGTTCGTATGTTTCCTGCTCCAGCTTGCTACCAAGACGCAATCATTAACTTTTTGCGCAGTTTATGTGACTCCTGAGAGCTGTTTCCGTTTAAAATTCTCAAGAAGGAGCGACGACTCCCTGCCTGCAAATTGCAGCACCAACCAAACTAAAGCACATCCATTTCTTTTATTTCATTCGGGCATTAGTTAAAACTCACAGTCGACCATATTCTTTACCATCTAAACCTCCATTGTAATTCACTACCATAGTCTATTACATTTTCAACTCGCTTTTTTTCCCACAATTCCTCGCATCTTCACCCATGGGATGGAGGCGCTTTTAAGAAGGCAAAAGAGCCACGCCAAGAAAAAAGCAATTATAAGGGTCGCTTCCTCTAAGCAGGGCGCACTGAACGGACGATTTAATCGGCGGAAGTGAACCACCCCGCATCTTCGACCATCCCGAAACTGATGATGATACCACCCTCCGTGCTTCTTCTTATCTAAGAAGAAAATCGGCGATACGCAACGAAAACCAGCGCCGCATTAGCTCGCGGTTAAGTAAACTGTTTTGTGAACTTGGAACTGTTTGCTGCAGAACGCTGCTCTTCCGGTTGGAGCCACTGTGCAAAAATCGACTTTTAAGCCCACCCGGAAGTGGCTGCATGGATGGCATCGTCGTCGGGGGTCGGTTCAGCATGGATGCTTCGTTGGACTTGTTCGAGACGCTTCATATACAGAAACCCCGTAAATGTGGGGCAATTTAGTTGAACCCTTCGAGGTGCATTGTTCGTGCACGACGGGTTGCATGGATCTGTGCTAGAGCACTAGCTTCAATGTGACGGATGCACTTAAAAGTCAGCAATGCGTGCAAGAAGTAAATGTGTTGTCATTAGAAACCTCATGCATTGAACGCATAACGACGAAGAAGAGTTCCTTGCGAAGCTAATTAATCATAAAGTTTTATTTTATGGGAAAGTATTTTTTCGACGACGTCTTAAATTAACCGAATCGTTAAATGCTTTATTGTGCGATTCGTCCGCAAGACAATTCCGGTTAATTTTACATGCGTTTTTATTTCTTCTGTAATGACATCCCTTTTACGTACTTTTGGTTGCCTAACTAACAAAAAAATCTTAATTTGATAATCAAAACAAGAAGACTTTTAATTTAACGAACAAATTGTCGTTTCTAAATTACTGATTAAATATTAGATTAAGACATTAATATCAAATACATGATGAGTTGCATAACACATAACACTAATTGTATAAAGTTATGAATAAATTTAATGCGAATACAAATTGTAATCTAGTGAAAATCCCACATGTTCAATTTAAACACATGTTTGAAATCTCATCGTTTGCATATTAAGTTGCCTAACAAAAGGCGTACCACATCTCTTGTTAAACAAATTTCCTAACCTAATAATCGAACTGGCTGCTAATCTAAACGCATAAATTACGAATTTATCAAACGATTTGTGCGTTAATTAAAAGTTAGGAAGTGAAATCTGAAGAAATCTTCTATTGACAAATGGCTGATTTTAAGACAGAAGCTGCCTGTAAGCAACGCGGCTATCTAATTAAAACGTCAAAAAGTCGATTTGGATTTGATCATGTCGTTGATTTATATCAGAACGCTCCGAATTTGAATATTAAAATGCAAATGATCGAATTTCAGATGTAGAGCATTTTTTACCATGGAATTCGTTTTCTTTTTGAAAGCGATGATTGTATCGTATAATGGAATGTCGTTATAAGAGCTTCTTCTCTTTTGTTGTATTCTTCTGATTTGTCGAATAATTGACAAAAAATTGGTTGCTAGCATTTAATAACGAACGCATTTCCGGTTGTTCAGTAATCATAAGCATCTTGAAGGTTGAAGGGAAGATTCAATTAAATCCTCCACCGTTGAAATCCCTAATTTGATGGGGTAAATTAATTAGGGTTTCTGTCCCATATTATTTTAATGATATCCAAAGCATATTGTTGGATAATTTGGTGATTTCTATGCATCATGATATTCTGTAAAGTTTGCCACAATGTCAATTTCAATTCTGATTTGAATTGATTGCAAGTTACAATTGTTATTCACAAACGAAATAATTGATGAACTTTATTTATGAGTAAAATTTATAAGTAATATTTCACTCGTGACCGAAATGGACATTACCTTGTTAAATAAAATACTGGTTTCTATGGTTACTAATATTAAAGATTTATCGAATATGGACATATCGTAATAAGACAAACCACATTTTTATATTTAGTTATACTTTTTTCAATGACAGGATGAATAAATTGCAATTTAGCAAGCAGGAATCGTAAATTGGAATTATTATATGGAATTCAGTTTGCAACATTTACAATGTAGATTTGGTTGATTTAATTGAGAAAGCATTAAGTATTAATATGAGACAATTAAATATATTTCTGATTAGTTAATTGTAAATTGTAATTGTGAATGCATTAAATGAAATTCAGAATTGAACTCTGCAAATTAAATTCATGCCACTATTTATTAAATAATAATTCACTTTTTTGGTAAATTATTTATACAACGTTGTATAGTGACATTATTAAGGTAGCTGTAATTATTGTTCTGTTTATAAATACTACTTAAATCAACTTATTAACTTATAACTTATATAATCTTTCAAATGTCAGTTTTTGAATTACATTTAATGAATTGGAGTTAGAGACAGAATTGCAGAATTCAAACGTTTTTTTTTTTGGCATACAACTCACAGATTTTAAACGTATTTGAAACTTTCAAAATTTCTTTCAAAAATTTAAAATATATTCAATTTGTCAGGAATTTAACTGATTCTTTCTATATTACCTACAACTGAAAAAGGTGGAACAACATTTGACATAGCAAAACAAAAAAATGTGTTAAAAATTTTGGATTTGTTACTTCTTGTAACACCTTTTTAACTTTTTTCAAGAAAAGTATAAAATCTAAGTTCATAGAAGTATAAAATATATAATCATTATTTGTGAATCGGAAAAATTCATGTTTTTGGTTCATTAATTACTTCAACCAAATAACCCGTTATTACTATTTATTTGTATTTGGGGAGGAAGTTTTAGTTCTTTACAGTTGTTTTACAAAATTCTAACATGTTCTTCTACATGTTCATTATTTTATCGCTTCGCTAACCATCTCATACTCCAAGTCTTCCATCGAGTTTACATTCAGTGAACGAGTTCAAATGTGTAGAAATATATTTTTTTAGAATATTTTTTCGGGCAATACACATAATTAGTTATCCACATTGCCGCGCATAAAACGCAAGTTACTAAACTGTTCTAACAGTTCTTCATTTAGTTAATGTTAAACTGGATGTACAATGGTGCCGTTTCTCATTAACAAGGTGCGTTTGCTTGTTTTTTAATTGCTGCATAAGTTTCTTGCACGCAATGAGCTCGAAGTTGTTTTGTTTTAATAGTTTACTTTTGATTTTCACCGAAATTACTGATCATTACTAAAATTATATTAGTTCATATACTAATACAGTTAATTTCAGTTTATTGGAATATTCATCATGTCAACTGACGATAATGATAATAACTTTTTGAACTAAACATCAATATTTGCATATTGTTTAATTACTTAATGTGGATCAAATTTTTCTTTAAAATCTTAAGTTTAAATTAATGTAGAAGAATAATTGTTAGATCTTCGCAAAAATTCTTTCAAATTCCTAAACCAATTGAGATTTTAAAAAATCAGTTCACTTTTTAAAATAGTTTCATTATAATTTATAATTTAGGAAACAATGAATATTTATAATGTCAACTGACGATAATGATAATAATTTTACGAAGCAACAACTTGAAATGTTTGTTTATTATTTAGTTAGTTATTGTAGCTAATTTTTTTTAAAGTTAAGTATAAATAAATGTAGAAAAAATGTCAGATCTTCGCAAAAATTCATTCAAATTCTTAAACCAATTGAAGTTTTCAATCATTTCACTTTTTCATTAAAAAATAGTTTCATTATAATTTATAATTTAGGAAACAATGAATAATTTATCATGTCAACTGAAGAAAATGATAACTTTAGGAAGCAAAGATAAATGTTTGCTTATTGTTTAATTGGTTAATATAGATACAAATTTCTTCAAAAAAATTAAGTGTAAATAAATGAAGAATTAGATTTTCGCAAAAACTAATTCAAATTCCAAATACAATTGAGATCTTCAAAACTATTTTAAATTTTTATCGAAAATATTTTGATCATAATTTCTAATTTATGAAATAATTAATATTTTTCATGCGTTAGTCGTGATTAAAACAGAATTATCCATTAGACAAATAAGTGATGTATTGAATTGTTGTCTTTTATTTCACTTGTGACCAAACTGGATAACAACTCGTGAAATAAAGTGACATAGTTATTAAAAATTATAATGGTTACATATAGATTGACAAAAATTATAATTATGTCCCAAATTGAATGAAATTTTGAAAATAAACTGGTGGTATTTTAAATATAAAATTGAACTAACAATTTTGAAATTAGTTGCTTCTCGAAGTATTTTACCATATTTTTTCGGCAATACAAAATTTCTTTAACCAAAACGGAAAAAAGTAACATTTATATATCATTCATTTATAATTTTGGAATTTTCATTATCGTAAAAGAAAGTCTTTTCCAGAAATAATTTTTGGCAAAACAGGTACCTAACATTTGAAATTCATTTCTAACTTCAATAAAACAAAGAAAAGTGATACCAAATACCTTAAAATATTTTTCGGCCTAACCGACATTTAGAATTTTTGGCGCCAGTCAACCCACAGACAAAATCGGAAACAGGTAGAACCCATGACGTGAAAACTCACCTGAAACAATAAAAAACGAAGGTTAAAAACATGTTCGATACATTTAAACTCGTAAAAAATCAAAAGTTAAGGTAATAAATACGCCGACCAAAGCCATTAAACCTCGATAAATATAGGTTAAGGTTAAAAGTTAAAATCTCTCACGGATTCGATTACAAAATTCAGGTAAAAAATCCATTTCCCCTCGTTGATCCAAAACCACTCTCAAATACTGATTGTAACTCAGGTGGCGACAAGCATTAACACATTGTTCTTCTTGTCTTCGTTCCTTCAACTTCTTGTATTTCTCTTATATCTTTTTACATACTTTTTTTGGTTTTCCTTCTCTACGTATTACATTCTCAACTGTAACTTTTCGTTTAGGTGCCTTTTTTGTAATATCTCCTCGAGACTTGTTGTTCTTCGTTGGCAGCGCGCTAAACGTGCCTCAAATTGCACTCGAAGCATAATCAATCAACGGATGACTGCGGATGCATTGCTCGAGCCGGCAGAAAAAGAGGACCATCGACAACGACGACGGGGCCTTCTTCTTCTTGTGTTGTTGTTGCTGTTGTTGGCTGTCGTCTGATGGCTGTATCACATCTCTTCATCTTTCCATCTTCGAAACGTCGACGTCATACGGCCATCATAGGCAATGAAACGTCGTGTTGGGCATTCTTCACGTCTTTCACTCGCTTATCACTCGCTGGTTTAGGATGGATGCATTCGAGTCGATAGAATCGTTCAAGATGATTCAAATTACTGCATTTTTTGTTCTAATTTGTTTTCGTTCGAGAGATGTGTTGTTGATAAAGATGATGAATTGGAATATGAACAATTACAAATTTTTAGTTCAGATTCATGTTCTACAGTTTTTTTAGTTGTAATTCAGAAATTGAATAAATAAATTTCAAGAAAGAAAAGTTAAATTTTTAAAATTTCATTCATTCAGTCAAATGAATTTAATTTCCTAATGATACCTTGCGAAAAATCATAACATTAAGTAATACAAAAAATGAACGTTGTCAGTGATTTAACCTATAAAACAGTTAGCAGTATGTAATTGTGCAGCTGTACTCATGTGAATACAAATGAGTCGGTTGCGCATGCGCATCAGAAAGCTGCTTCTTGGTGTCTCCACTAATGCAACTTAAATTTAATCGCACGTGACGCTTATGCTATACGTTACATCAAATTAAGTCGATTGAATATGCAGATGCGCGTACATATTTCATTAACCAGAAGTCGAGGCTCGTCCTGATGAGATGGCTTCTTGCTGCTGCACATGGACACCTTCTAAATATTAGATGCTCTCTTCTCCATATCCACTTATAGAATGTGTGTTTTCTAAATTGACTTTCTATCAGTTGGTTCATATCCGAGAGAAAAAAAGATTCGGAGTGTTTCATCAATTTGAACTGATCAATTTTTTACATCCTATTTCAATTTCAATTTGGTTTGGGGATACTTATATATAATTTATTGGAAAGTTCCGGAAGATTTTCGATTGGTGAAGTGTTTGTCGAACACTCTTTGTGTGAGATTGGGTTCTATGATTGCGACTGGGAATAGGTGAGATGCATGGCCAGATATAGTTGGCTAGACACTTGTTTGCGCTTGCTGATGATGATGAATTGTGCGCGCCGAGTCCATTTATATGTAAATGTGCCGAATGATTCTCTTCTCTTGTCTCGTCGCATCTCGTCGCTGTGATTATTACCAACTTTATTGATCAGATTACAACGCAGTGCAGTGTAATGCTGACAC
>JARJDZ010009399.1:0-68223 GCA_030264555.1 Aleochara sp. GC000083
TTCTGGAGTAAATTTGGTAAATATTTGATAGGAATAAAAGGAATAAAAAATGTTAATATATTACAACTTGAATTATATTTGATATTTAGGGGCCAATTTGGGAATGTATCCATTTTAATCAATTTCCAACTTTTCATTATAATATCCGAAAATCTGAAAATTTGCAACAAATTATAATTGGCATTAACTTAGATTAAACTTGGATTCTTGTGCGAAATTTGGTAGTTTTTCTTTCTTTAGCAATTAAACTAATCCTGTAAATTTTTAGAAACTTTTTGTTCATGTTGGTAAGTCCCTAAACGGGAGATTTTCAATTAAGGTTAATCAGTAATAAATTCTGTTATACATGAAATTCTGAGGAAAATTTGATAATTTTTTTTTGTTAATTATTCTAACTTTTCACTATCCATCTTCATAAATTCCAATCATTTTAATTGAAAAGTTTGCTATCCTAAAATGTGAAGATTTGCAAAAATGTTTAATTGGGGATTATGGGTAAAATGTGCTAGTTTTCTAATCAGCATTAATTGCACTAAGTTTACAGTGTAAATATAGAGAGATTTCAATAATATTTGCAAATTCTTGCAAGGTGCCTAAATGCCAGAAGATATAGGAATAATATTAATTCGAATTCTGGAGTAAATTTGGTAATTTGCCATTCTTAATTAACTATCTGACATTAAAGAATACATCTAATTTTATTTCAATTATTTTTATTGAAAATTTTTGCTAAATTCTTTCAATTTTTATCGCAGGAAGTATTTGATAAATTATTCGACATGAACAATCCCAAGTGCTGGTTGTGTCATATCTCAGAATAACTCGTGAATTGCAGTATAAGAAAGAAACCGGGAATTTCCTTGCGCAGATGTGTGTACACCGTATGCAAACAAATCAAGTAAATTTCGGCGGCGCACATCTTCACGATGTCTGAAGCTGTGCGCCCGCTTTATTTGCTCCCTGGACTCGTAAGTCAAACGCGAATAATGCGACGGAACGCCGCGAAACTCGTGCAAATACGAATGGCAAATCGTGGGGCCGTGCGGCGGGCAAATCGATGGCGCGAAATTCACGGTACATAGAATCGAATTCCCGAAACGCGTCGCGCCCGGCGCGGCGTTGGCAACAAACAGCGCGCCGACGAAGAAACGTCCCCGTTCTTTTATTTGTATCGGCATCGGAGCGCAGGACTTTCCGCTCCTTCGCCGACGACGGTGCACACACAACAAGATGATGGTACTTTGTAGAATAGAAATAGACGACGACGCCGCTGCCGCCGCCGATTTGAGCGCGCACGAGGAATATTTATCTTTTGCGCCCATATATCGAATTATATAGATAGGCGGAACTTTTTCCGCGCGCGTTCGTTCGCTCGTTGAGTGCGCGCTTCTTCTTCCTGCTGAAGGTCTTCTTTTTCTTCTTCATTTTGGTGCACGCCGCGGCGCGCTTTATGTTCCCGTGCCGTTCCGTTCCGGCCGAACTTCTTATTAATGGCGCTTTTTCTCGCATTCGAGGTCCGCATCCATCCGCGCCCGTCCTGTTTTGCTCTTATTTCGTTCTTCTCGCGCGGCGTTGATTTGGTTCAAATGCACTTCGCATGCATGATTATCTCGCGAAAATGTCGCTCGTATTTAATCTGATTCTATTTGCAAGCTCCATTGGGTAGCGCTTCTATAGAGGGTTCCAGAATTTCACAGAATTTCAGATTGGGATACGATGATCAATTTTCATTCACGTAATTATTAATGGTTTGATCATCTTCTATGCATATTAATTAGATTTAAGTACTTCTAAATGACATCTAGAAAGTTTGAAATTATAACCCTTCGATACACAGACGAAATAGCAGCAGGTTATGTGCGAGAGGCGAGACTTATTGAAGTTCAAAATTTTCAAGTTGAGGTAAGAGAAAAATGCTTGACCAAAGTAGAAACGAACTCACATTACTCATTGACCAGCTCACAGGACTCTGAATTCTAAGGTACCATCTCATGAAGATGGAAATGCAGGAGAAGGAAATATGCAGACTATGTAGATTAGAGTTAGAGTCGTCCGGACATGAAATTTGTTTATGAATTACAAAATCAAATACGAAAATTTCTCAGCTAAACAAGTAACATTTGTTCTATGAACGAAGAGCGAAATCTGTGACCAAAAACCATCATCAGATTCATATAAAAACTAAAGTCTAAAGGTGCAAAAAGAAAATCCATTCCCTGCACTATTGATCTGACAAACTAGTTTCAGTGAACCAAAAGTTTAACAGACTAGGTTCTAATCTAACCTATATCCTATTTAGTTATAAGTAACCAAAACATACAACCTAGAAGTAGACACACATTATATAGGACTTTTGTGAAATTATTTATCACCAGACATTTATATGAATTAAGTCCACATAACGAACGATTTTTCCGGTTTCCCTAGTTCCCTAGTTCTTATAGACAAAATCGAGTAGAAATGTGCCAGAAGAAGAATGAAATCAAAAGAACATGAAAAAATCGGTGTCGTGGAAATCTTCCCATCTGCATGGATGAGAAATTACCCAAAGTGTTCCAAAACGATAACAAATTGGGAAATATCGTCAACGAATTGAACTTTGAGCAATGGGGCGAGTCGTCGACCTAAAACGGAAAATTCCCTACCCTCCTCACACCACTCGCACTCGAGGAAATGAGAGATTCTAAAATTTTCGAACGCTTAATGCGCTCCAATTTCGCCCACTTTGTGTACGAGGGCAAAGTTTAAAAAGTTGCCAATTTCCCTAAGCAGACGGGGCGCGTATTACCTGCTCGTGGTGGTATACTTTTATTATAATAAAAGTACACTTTATCATTGGTGCACGTGTAGTTGGTCGGACGATGGCTGGCGCTGTTAGAGCCTTCGCAAAAATACTCCCTGATTGATGCCTTTGCGTTTATATCACTCTAAACTTCATGAAGTTATTTGCGCTCGGCGGGCACGTAAGTTCATCGCATTTCTTCATTGAGTCCGCTTGATTTGCTCGTTTATTCAGCGTCGCTACGCAATTTTCGTATCTCAGAATGCCGCTGGCAGTTCGTATCACAACCTCCACGGCAAATTGCGCATGGAAGAGATGGCGAAGAATCGAGAATGGCGGAAATCTGAGGTTAAGTGATGACACACCGGTCGCACTATCATTTATAATGAGTCCCATGCAAGTTACTTTTTCGCGATGTATATATTAATCTAACTTTATTCATAAGTCATTTTCATTTGACTATGACTTATAACAGTTACTTAGGAGAAGAGTAATTGATGGAATTTTGGGTAAATTTTATGCGAGAATGTTCAGTTTATATGATAATTCTACAGATTGTGACCAGTATTTTAAGCATAGATTGTCCTGTGAAAAATGATGAATAAGAACATTCTCAAATATTATAATTATATTCTATATATTTTCAAATTGCATCAAAAAACATCAATTAAATTTCAATAAAGAAAAAATGGTAATTCAGGTTTTCAACAGAAATTTAGAAACTGTTAAATGAATTTTGAATTCAAAATCAGAAAACGTCCCTTTTAATTCAGAATGCTATAAATGCAATTATAAGCATTTTAGGTTAAATTGACGACAATACAAATAGTATTTCTAGATGGAATTTTGCAATTGTCTAAACATCAATCGAAAGTACATTAAATTACCTAAAACATATGCTCAAAATTATTTAGATTGGACCTCCGGTTCCGAGATAATACATAAACAATTAAGTCATTGTGATCATTATGTCTAAGCAAATTGACGACAACACCAATGGTATTTCCGGACAGAATTTTGTAAATCTGTAAAGGGCATTTAAAAATACATTAAATTTACAATAAAATGGTATCTGAATCATTTTTATTGGATCTCCACTTTCTGAGATATCGCTGACAGAAAATTGATGATTAAAAATAGGAAAAAAGGGAATAAAATGATCATTTTAGGTCACATTGACGACAAAGCCAATAGCATTTCTAGCATTTCGGGACGGAATTTGGTAAAGGTCTAAATACCAATTGAAAGTACATAAAATTTCCTAAAATGTAAAGTCTGAATTGTTCATATTGCACTTCCGGTCCCGCGATAATACATAAAGGATTAAGTAATCGTGATCATTATGCCTTAGCAAATTGACGACAATACCAATAGTATTTCTGGATGGATTTTTGCAAATCTGTAAACGGAATTTGAAAGTAGATTAAATTTCCAATAAAATGGCGTCTGAATTATTTTTATAGGATCTCCACTTACTGAGAAATCGCTGACAGAAAATTGATGATCAAAAATAGGAGAAAGGGGTATAAAATATTCATTTTTGGCCACATTGACGACAAAGCCAATAGCATTTCTAAACGGAATTTGGCAAAAGTCTAAATACCAATTGAAAGTACATTAAATTACCTAAAAGGTAAGGTCTGAATTATTGGTATTGCACTTCCGGTCCCGCGATAATACATAAAGGATTAAGCAATCGTGATCATTATGCCTTAGCAAATTGACGACAATACCAATAGTACTTCTGGATGGATTTTTGCAAATCTGTAAACGGAATTTGAAAGTAGATCAAATTTCCAATAAAATGGCGTCTGAATTATTTTTATAGGATCTCCACTTACTGAGAAATCGCTGAAAAAAATTGATGATTAAAAGTAGAAAAAAGGGGAATAAAAATAATAATTTAAGATCACATTGACGACAAAGCCAATAGCATTTCTAGACGGAATTTTGCAAATGTTTAGAAACTAATCAAAAGTACATAAAAATACCTAAAAAGTAAGGTCTGGATTGATCGGATTGGACTTCCGGTTCCGAGATAATACATAAAGGATTAAGCAATTGTGGTCACAATGTCTATGCATATGGACGACAATATCAGTAGAATATGTGAAAGGAATTTTTAAATCTGTAAACAGAATTTGACATATTTTAAGAATATTAGTGATTATGAAAATATCTAATTGTTTTTTATCTTTCACCCTAAAATGACAGATTTCAATACAAATTACTACGTAGGAAATTACTCACACAATTTCAACAACTCTTCATTGGACTAAATCTGCACCAAACAAAAGACAAAAACTAAACATCAATTAAAATTAAATACTCGTCCCTTTAGTGTGCTATGGACAAGGACACATCCCTGGAAGTCCCTGAAGAGGACATATTGCATTACGTCGTATGTATGCCCCTTGCAGCCTCCCAGCTTCTTGCAGGAAGACCTCTGCGTAGGCGCCAACAATAATTAGGGACATTCTAGACGTGGGGGCGGGTTCGGCTTGTCGACGACGGTTTCACCGACTTCAGCATGTACCCGGGACTCCACAGCCGCCACCACCGCCGCAGGCTTGGATCGCATTAAGCATTCGTGCCCCCTTTTCGGGGGCAGGCAGCGTGGGCGTGTTGGCAGTATCGTGTCGGTGTTGCGGTCTGCGTCGTTGTTCGCCGAACGCTTTAGGTATTATTAGCCCCGTGCGTGCTATTGTCATTATTATTATGCGGACGTTTAAGAAGCGAGACATGACTTCCTCATCCTTATCCGGCAACCGTATCAGCCGCCATCGTCGGCGGGGCAGGCTGTTTGGGGAATTAAGCCGATTGCAATGTACAGGTCATTATGACTTCTTGAATGACAAATGCATCTGCATCTTTAATGGCGGGTCGCATTAAGTGTGCACTTAGATTTAAGGCGATTTGGAAAATTTACATTTTCCATGCTTAAGAAAGTTTCTTATGTAATTTCGAATGCTATAATGGGTGTAATGGATTAGGAAAGTATTGTTATTTATCGGAAAATTTCAGTAGTTGTTTCAAAAAGCAAGATTTTGTAAAATCTTCTTAGGTGAAAATTTGGTTTTGAATCAGATTTAAATTATCCAATTTTATTATTATTATAGTATATATTATAGTATTTAATTTTAAAGTTTTTCGATATTGATTTCCTTAGTTTCCAAAAATGTGAATGAATTAATGAACAAATGTTGACATTAAAATTGAATAGATATTTTAGAAAAACAAGATTCCGAGGCGAAAATTTAACAATCTAAAATGTCTTTGGATAGTTATATAAAAAGGAGATTCTGATATCGAAATTTCAGATTCATATTGATTACTTTTAAAAATATGGTATTTGATGTATTTTCGAAAAAGTCCGATTTCAAAGAATTTCCATGTCTACTTTTCCCAATAGTTCCGAAATTTATGTTGTTAATGAAATAATATATGTCAGTAAAATATTAATATAAGAAAAACTAGTTTCAAATAACCAAATTTCAAAAAGTAATTATGTTTCAAGTGTTCCAAAAACATAATGCTTTGATATGTTTGAGATACGTTAGATGAATACTGAGATACTTGAGATAAAGTATTATCATTAGAAACTATCACTACATTAGAGTAGTTTTTCAGAAAAGCCAGAATCGGGGAAAAATGGCAAAAAAGTATATGTAGTTCAGTAAAGCCTTGTTTTGATTTTTTTTATTGTATTTAATATAAATCTGATATTAAAGTTTTTAAAAATTGGTAAATGAATGCAGCATTGAAAATGAACTGAAATCAACATTTGAGATATTACCAAAAATCGATTTCAAATATGAATTTTTCACAAAATAAAATAACTTTAACACAATTTTTTCATGTATTCAGAAGAATCTGATTTCAAAGTTTTTCCATATTCATTAATTCATTAATCTATCACTAAATTTAAGAAGTTATTTTAGAAGAAGCAGTTTTATTATTTCAAAATGTTAATATTTTCAGTTTCCAAAAATATGAATCTTTGAGTTGTTAGATATAAATCGGAATTTCATGTTCACATTCTTGGATTGTTTTGAAATGGCAATGTTAAAAATGAAGAAAGAGTATTAACATTAAAAACTAGAGTTATTTCATAAAAACCAGAATCAGCGATCAAAATTTAAGAAAGTAAATGAAATAATTTGCCAAAAAAAACATTTGAAATAAATCTGATTTCATTTAAAAGCATTATTTAACAGAAGTTGATCACATCATCAAATTTGACAAATCTTAAGTATTTGTAACCATGGTTAATGAATGTGTTAGTTACTCACTAGTGAAATAATATGTATTCAATTCTCTCACTTGAAGAATAATGTTCAAAGTTGGTACATTACATTCAAATTTATTTCTAACCTAGAAAGTACTATTAGGTATTAAATATTTCAGCAAAATTAACAAAGTCTTTCGATTTTATTGAATCTACTTATTGAAATACTTCATAGTTACCTAACCGATAATTAATTTAAGCGTAGAAATACTACATCACTCTAGAAGCTATAGTTAATATCAAATGAAATCAATTAAGCAAAGCTTTACGTACACTTGTAGCCTAAACAACATAATTATTTATAGCGTTCATCATAATTCAACATACTTACTCACTCCTCCGTATGATCCTTGCAAAGCTATTCGGTAAATTCGCCGATATCTATCCATGGTTTATGCGCCAAAATCATATTTACGAACATCTAACGAGCGGGTCTATCGATCACGCTCATTACTATTCAAAATTATCTAGCGCCCTGCGGCCATTCTTATAAATAATTAATAACGCAAAGCGCCCCTTCGTAATTGTGCCACCGAGAGCAAGGAAAAAGCAGACGGGCTCTTTAGCGATGATATAATTTGGGCTAGCATCATGCTGAAACCGCAGACAATATAGAGCAGCGGATTGATTACTCTGCTAGTTAGTTAGTTAGCTCGAAGCGAATGAGTGCGCGAGCACGCACTGCAGACACAACCAGCAACAAGGATACAATAATGCGACGCAACGCACGTACTCTTCCATCAGCGAGAGAATACAATCACTGATAACAGGCTAAATTCCCTATTTCGACGCATGCCGACAATCCGCCAACAGCAATGCTATAGGACGAAATTCGTTTCTGTAGGGTGTTCTGTGGGGTGTTTCATAAGTTTCGAAAGTTTCTACATTTAGTCAGCAGAAAAGTAAATGTGAATATTATTTTATTTTACCAGGGTATGTAGAAGATACGACTAGATCTTTATTTTACGATCAAAGTGACAACACAGAAAAAATAGACTATGTGTAATTTTACCAGCTCGTTTCACTCCCTACAATTTTTTCCGCAGAGTGCCAAAAGAAGTTTTCACTTCAAAAAATGAATGACAACAAGATTTTCATGATTTATTTGTGATATCAGATGATTTTCCGAAAAAAGTCAAATCAGTAATGGTACTAATTTTTTAAAAATTAAAGTTTTATTGAAACTTTGTATCAATTGTTTTCTCATAAGAAGAAATATCATAAAATACTGTACATAAAATAATGTGTATTATATATATTCAAGATTTTATTGCTTACTTGCAGAATTTGTTTATCATTCATGATTCAAAACTTACAATCGATGTTAATATTTGAAGTGAAAACTTCTTTTGGTACGGAAAAAACTGTAGGGAGTGAAACGAGCTGGTATGTAGGTCAGGAAATTTTCAAATATCATAAATAGTGCTGAATACTTTTATGGCAATGCAGATAAGGTATGGACCCATGGTGAAGAATTGCAAGCCAGCGTGTGCCACAGCCTTATCTGTATTTTCGACACTATTTATGATATTTGAAAATTTACTGATTATTAGTAGCCCATTGTAAGGTTCGAGTGCTTTTACACAATGAGGGAGGCCATAGAACCGTAAGAAACTGGGAATTGTATAACTCTTGGAATGAAACGCTCTTTCGGGTAAAGTCGGTTTGAGATGAGCGAGAGATATCACGTGTATTAGCGTTGAATGAGAAATTATAATTTCTCACTCAACGGTATTAGTCACATTCAGGACTAGATTTGATTATATCAAATGAATCGATTGAAAGTACAACAAAATAAACGTATGAAACAATTGACCAATTATTTCATTTTTCATAGTTAAGTGCCACCCCCGGTCATTTTACAAGTTTTCCACTCACAATATGTTAAGCATCTTGTTATTAGTTTATTATTAGTATTATCGGTCGAGCCGTTTGCGAGAAAATCGCGTTCGAACTAAGAAAAATTAATTCTTCTTATTTATAAACATTAATAATTTATGAAGAAATTGATTCCCGATATTGCAAATCTCTAAATATGCCCATGAATATATAATAAACAATCCCTGAAAATTTGAATGCAATCGGATCATTAGTTTCGGAGATATTGATGAAAATGTGAGAATAGAACTGGTTCGTTTCGAATGACCTTGATTCCCCCATCCCACAAAAAAGTGTTGAGTACTAATTGGTTTAACCCTTTAACGTTGGAATGCAGCGATGAATAGAATATTGATACAGTAACAAGTTAACGAGTTGCAAAGTAAACAACGAACAATGGGATCGGAATGCGAGGAATGCAACCGCAGCGCAGTGCATGAGGGTCGAATATAATAGAAAGAATAAATAACAGCTGCGTTACTTCACATAATGTATTCCTATAGGAAATGTTTTTTCATATATCTCTAGAACTATTTGACCGAAAAAGCATTTTAAAGGGCATGATTTAAGCTTTCACTGTTTTTGCGTGCTAATTATAAAAACACATTGTATTTCGTATAAACATCCCAAAGTTTCCCCAAAGTTAGTAACAATTTTTACAATTTGATAATATTTAATGCGATCTACTGTTATTTGTCAATTAGCTTGCTTTAGGTATTTATGTAGGTACTGTGAGAGATTAAAGTATAAAGTTATCCTTTTATTATTATTATCATCTGTTTATTGATTTTGCCAGAAATTTGTATTAATTTCTAAGGAATAATATCAAAACGGGATGAAATATACTTAAAAAAATTGAAAAGTGAACTATTTTTTTAATTTGATTTATTCCTGAATTCAGGAATTTATATTGGAGCAAAGAATTTCTTAATGCAAGGAATTCCAGGAATAATTTACAATATTACATTACATGAAGATATTTTTCCATTTACTTTTCGGAATAATTTAGACAATCCTCACGTAAATCATAACCAGGGTAATTCGCTTTCCAAATAATCGAAAAACTATGAACTATCTGTGATATAAAAATTTATTGATTTTTATTTGAATTTTCGAATTTGATCACCCAAAAATGATTTTTGAAATTTGGCCAACACAATACAAGTAGATTTCTCTAATCCAGGAAATTCAAGCCTAGTTTGATTTTATTATTTTCTTAATCAAAATATATCCAATAATTCCTTCCAATATCACACCGGCTCCCACCTTTTATGTCACGAATCCCTAAGGAACAGGACAAGAATGCACAAACACCAATAAATCTACAAAGTGCATCTGTATTTATTGCATAAGGGATCTAATAAAATTGGTCCATTAGTGCAGTCTAATAGATGTTTATTGTCAAAATGGAACTTTAAACTAATAGACCACCGCTCAGAGAAGTACACCAAAGTATTATCGGGAGCCTGTAATAAGTACCCCGATTATTGAAACGACTCTTGATGACTTATTGTGCATAATTAACATAAAAGGGATGTATTATCAGTGAACATAATTAATGAAGCTGTAGATGATACACATTAAAGGATAAATTAGATCAAGTTGAAATAGTTATTTGTAATAAGCTGTTGAGACTGCTGCTTTATAAAAACTCTAAAATTTTTATAAAATTTTTGCAAAAACTGTTAAAAGTGTTATTGGTTACTAGTAATTATTAGTAATTGCTCAATAAATTAAACTATTAATTTATAGATTTTTCAGCAATGAATTAACAAAAAATATTTGTCAAAATGACACTTTATTATCAAATACCGTTCAATGATTTCCAAAAAATAAAATACTGAAAACAAAAATTATTCCAAATTTCTTAGAATTTTTAAAATATATGAATTAGAAGGATACAAACATTTATAAAAATGTCATTTTTATTGAACACCCTACGTATACTTTTGCATGTAGGGAATGGATGACGGCAAGGACGTCATTTTGCTTTGGCATTCCGTGCGCGTGTCGTGAGTGTTGCATTGTTTTAATGAAGATATCGTCGTTGGTTCTAATTCGATGAACGTAACAATACATGCTTGATTAACGTTTCGCTCGTTTCGGCCCGAGCGACGCAAATGCATCCCCGGCCTGGAATAGCTCCCATTCTCTTTGCTGGCTAATTGTACCAAGAACGGGAGCGCTAACCAACGACGACGACGACGACGTCTTCGTGCCATAAATAAGCTCCAAATAATAATATAAATTAATAATGAAACAAAGTGTATGCTCTGCATGTTACTCAAATATTTACCTTGTCTGGGCGCTTCGTGGATATTTATACATCGACTGGGAATTCGCGTGCGTCTCTTGATTGCTTCTGATTGCCAGTTTCTTTTCCCTTTCGTTGCCAAACCGACACTGCGTTGTTATGTTTGAACATTGTTTTCTTCAGCTATTTCAATGTGCGTCGCCTCAGATTTCTTGTAATGATCCCACAGGATGCAAAGACATTCGCTACTGTAGATTTGTTTGCAAATTAATGTTGTTGGTAGCATACGTAATGGAATGTTAAGGGAAACTTTATTTTAGGGGTTTTCCACTTTTCAATTTCAGTCGTTTTGTGAACAATAATAAATTTGCCTAGACATATGATCACAATTATTTAATCCTTTGTTTTATCTCGGAACCGGAAGTCCAATCCGAATAATTCAGACCATATTTTTTAGGCAATTTAATGTACTTTCTATTGGTGTTTAGACATTTGCAAAATTCCTCCTAGAAATGCTACTGGTATTGTTGTCAATTTGGCCAAAAATTATTAATTTTATTTCCCTTTCTCCTATTTTTAATCATCAATTTTCAATCAGCTGTTTCTCAGCAAGTTGATGTCCTACAAAAATGATTCGGACACCATCTTATTGTAAATTTAATCTACTTTCAAATGTTTACAGATTTGCAAAAATCCGTCCGGAAATGCTATTGGTATTGTCGTCAATTTACTTTGACATAATGATCACAATTACTTTATCCCTTATATATTATCTCTGAACCGGAAGTCCAATCCAAATAATTCTGGCCATATTTTTTAGGTAATTTAATATACTTTCGACTGGTATTTTGACATTTGCAAAATTCCATGTAGAAATGCCATTGGTATTGTCGTAAATATTAATCCGTCGGACTTATGGTTGAGAAACGCTGCTTCATATCATTTTTTTTTTTATAAATTTATTTCTTTGTATAGAATTTAAAATCTTTTGCAAAAATGCGAAATTGTAATTTTCCGCAAAAATTTTTGAGGACACCCTTGACACGAAAATCCGAAACAAAGCGCTAACTTGATGAAAAGACCGTATTACGTTTAAGTAAGTTACGAGTTTACCAAGTTATACGTATTATAATAATACATCACATACATATTTCGGGGGCGAATTAGTGCGTTGAATTGAAGTTGGATTGTCGTCTTGTCGGCGTGTCATACCCTCTTCCCTGCGAAATTATTTCGAAACCGTATTGCGGACGCCGACCGACTAATATTTCCCGACGACTAACTTACTTACACCGCTCCCATAATATTTGGGGGTGTAATAGAGGAAGTAGAAATGCGCTTCGACACGCTCTTCGCCATTCTCCGCTCCTTCCTCCAGATATTCCAGATCGAACCGCCCCCACATACGAGTATCATCATACGCGCCCCCTGCATGCATCCGCATACGAGATGCGAACCAGTAACACCATTACGGAGTTTCGTCTTCGCATGTCGGAGGCGGGCGGTAATTACAATCAGGCGAGATGCCGAAATGTATTAGGGAAACGCTTCGCTCCTGTTGCGGGGGCGGCGGATGTACTCAAAATAAGGGTATTGATGCCCTCTCTCATCGCCATCGTCGAAGAGGACGACGACGGGCGGCATCAGCGGGGAAGTTTTGTGCGGGCGCGCACGGATTAATGTCTTAAAGTTTTCGTCTCGTTGCCGCCGTTTTGCCGCGCGCGCCACGATGAGAGGCGCGTGCATTACGAGTTATATCGAACTTGTCAAACTAGTTAATCCAATTCGAAATTTTCCACGTGCGGACGATCAACCCCTCAATTCGATACAATCATTTCAATGGCGTTATAAGTGCTACCATCTGTACATTTAAATTGAATTTAATTATTGTGTATACAGTAATGCCTCGTTTAATGTTGTTGGTGTATCCCAAAAACTGTTAACACTATTGACTTATTTGCCGTGTCCATTCCTTTATCTCTTCTGTTTCACAGAAATTTTCCAGAAATTTAGTATACGATATTTTTGCTTAGATTCTTATTGAAAAAAAAAACAAAAAACATCCCTCGAAATTGGTATACACAAAATTTACAATTTTTAAATGGAACACCCAAATCAAAATATCAATTGGTATCAATACGAAGTAGTTTTTTTAAATGATATTTCAAGAAAATCGAAAAAATCGAACAGAATCGAACAATTTCATTTTATCATTTAATATTTTCTCAATTTTATATATCAAATCTGAATTTAATTTCGCTTTTTCTGCAATTTAATTGTTGATTTCTGAATTACTACAGAAAGTTTGTGGAGGAAAAAATTTTCATCTCTTCTTTCAGAATATTCTAACTAAATATTGTTAAATTAGAAAATATTTGGCAGTAAATTGATTTTCTGAAAATTTTACATTAGATAATTATATTGAGTAATTTTATAAAAATTAAATCGAAATAAATAAATATTTAAAAAATTACTTAATGTTCTTTTCCATTTAAACCAAATGGAAATATTTTATTACTCACATGTATTAAATAAAATGAATAATATTTCCTAGAAAGCATTTTATTTGTTAAATATTAATATGTGATATTTGTATTAAAAACTGTATTATAAACATACAGATGATTCTTGTTGATTACGCTATAACAAACCCGTTATTGATAAGAGCAACAAACGCAATAAATTAACAGATATGACACATATAATAATATAGAGTGACAAATTGAAATATAAGCACAATGATAAAATTAATTACTAACATTTAAGAAATATGTGCCAAAACTTGTGAAACTATTGCATATTTAATCATATGACTGACACTGAAATATTTGCATTCGTTTTATATAAAATGCACTCAACCAGTCCGAACATCATCCAGTTCAAGTACGAACAGTCTTCACTATAGAATACATCAAAAGATTCTAAAAAGTTTAAAAAATGGCATCAACAGCATTCAAACTATTCCTTATTTTTGCACTTTTCGGTAAATATTTAATATCATATTAGCAACTTTAGAGGTAAAAAATTGTACAATAATTGTATTTTAGTTGCTCTTGTAATTGCTGGTGATGATGATGATACCACTACAACAACTCTTTGTCCACCAGAGGGTGACAATGGCGGTCTGCTTGATGGAGTCCTCGAAGCAGTTGGTGAACTTACTGAGGCAATTGGTCTTGGCGATCTTGGGGTTGTTGGTGGCAACGAAGGAGATAATTACGAGTAAAACATTATAATATAATATGGTTGTAATATAATTTAACACGCAATTTGTAATGGAAGTAAATTCACAACATATTAGCAAAATATAAAACTTTGAAAAAATTAAGAGTTTTATTATTAATACCATTCTTCAAAGAGAAAAATTATTTATGAAATTTCAATTTTTGAAATATCTATTTTATATTAACGTTTCTATTATACGATATTTAAAAAACTGAAATTTGATCGGCAAATAGGTAAAATTTCGAACTTCAAACTTTTATTTGCTACTTTTGGGACATCCTAAAAAATAGCTACAGTTTTCTTGTAGAAACTTATATTTTGGAAAAGGAGTAGTTTAATTTTTTAAATGAAATTGAAAAATATCATTTGATTTTCAAATCTATAAATTTTAATCTAGGAAACGTCACTTTAAATTCAGAAGGTTACAAATTTTAAACTGATTCATAAAATGTAATTCAAAAATTGTCATTTGAAATTCAGAAAAATGTAATATAGATTTCAATGAAGTTGATTGAAGTAATATTTATATTATGTTATATTATATTTATGCACTTATATTTTACCCCTCAAATTTTTTTTAATTAACAAAATGTGATGTATTTTCAATTAAGATTGACTAATTTGAGATATATTTCTGATATTAAACTTATGCTTTCTCAATTATATTTACGAAATCTTAATAAATTTATGCAAACTGTATTATATATATCTGCTCGCAATTTACCAATCTGAATTTTATTTTACACTTTTTGAATTACTATTTGAAAACTTGAAGTTAATTAGTCGAATTCTGAAAGAAATTAGAGAATTTCTTTTGCAGAATCAAGCTGTAAAAGAGATCTGATTTACCTTTACCTCAAAGGATAATTTCCAAATCCTCTAGTGCTCTGAATACATGAAGAAGTTAAAATCAAATTTGGTCGTTGTACCAAAACCTAATTACAAGACATCTTCAACCTTGAGGTTCCCATTTAGTGGAACTGTGCTTTAGGATCTCTTTTTGTCAGTCCAATAGAGTGTCCATTTTATAACTTTCACTCCTCCTAGTTTCGAAAACTTTGAGGTGATTGAAAACCTTCCAAAGGGTGTCTTAATCGCAAATTAAAATACCTTTATATACCCACAATCAATTGTTTTCCCTTTATTCCTCCACTGATAAGTGTCTTGTACACAACTCTTGAGCAAAATGGTAGTTTCAATGGTGCCACTTGCTCCAAAGACCGTAGCACCCCCTTTGAAAGACTCACTGGAGGAGTGCAATACATTTTTCCATCACTTGCGATGATTGGGGACGGCGACAACCATCCACCTCGATGGTAGTGGCGGTGACGATGGCAATGAGTGCAGTATAATTTTCAATTATATGCGGTAGCGCCTTTTGTGATGCACTTCACATCGTGCACAATATGGGGTTGGCAGCAGCGGAGGCAGTGCATGCAGCTTTAAAACAACAGTACTGACAGCGACGAACAACAGCATCAACGATGGCGGCAAGGGCTGCAAGAAGGCAGTAAAAGAATGGTGGCACGCTGTGCGATGAAGTATTCTTATATTAACTCGGGTGGTAAGTGGTAAACTGATTGTGAGCAGCAGTTTCTTTTGTTTCTGCAATTTTGTTTACATGATGTGGAGGTGGTTATTGTTCTTCATCTATTGACTATAAAATCGGTAATAAATGGTCTTTTATAGTGGTTGATTTTAATTTTTTAATTGTCGTCAAATAAATTGATTCTGGTCTAGGTTTTGAAGTTATTTTTGGGTAAATCTTCCATGGCCCTTTAGGTCCTGAAAACTGGTTTGCAAGAAGATCTAAAAAAGAATATCACCTCAATAGGATAAATTAGGATCTTGCTTTTAAAATTGAAATGGGAAACAGAAAGGTCCTTTTCTGGATCACTTTCTGAATTTTTGTGCTCTTCAGAGGGAGCTGCTGAATTCTCTTTCTCGAGCATTCCCCCAGTCATAAGTGAAACTTCAGAGTTGAAATTCAACATTTTCTCGTTTCAGAACTATTTTTCGAACATGGAAATGAACCAACTCCAGAAGAATGGTATCAAAGAAAGTTATTTGAATCTGAAACTAATCCCCGATCATATCATCAAGGAAAGAAAGGACAAATTGACAAATAAACTTTTAATGCCACAAAAAATGGGGAAACTTTTTTTCACGAACCAAATGCACTAAAGTGATGAATATGCAAACTATAATCTACAAAAAAGCACTTTAAAATTTCTTATCAATGTTGGTACAATGATAGTTACATCAATAGTAATTACAATTAACTGAGAAGGATTAACAACGAAAATGAGCTTTAGTCACATAAAACTCAAAATTGTTTGATCCTTATTCCCCAGTCCTAGTTTTTTGATATTTTTTTTGCAACATCAATTATACTAAGCCATAATTGTTTCAAATATATTTTGAAGAGAGAAGGTTGCAATTTATCTTCTGGGACCAAAAAAGGACTCAGGTAAATGAAAAACCCAAAATGATACAAATTTTCAACAAATAAAACATCAGAATAAAAACACATTAATTTGAATGAAATTGGAAATATTAAATAATAAAATTTCGCCACATTATTTTTAGTACAAATTAAAACATGAAAAAAAAACACACAGTCATTATTTACATATTTCCTACCGTATTTAATTGGGTACAAGTAATAATGACCTTTCCATTAAAACGTTCGCACCATCAAAAATATGAAACGCAAACAATTCGACAACAAAGCAAACACCATTAAATTGTTATCATATTATAGAACGACTCTCTGTTCCATTGTACAATTTGCCCAACGTGTTGGTTCTACTGCAGGCTTCATTTTTCGATTGCTTTCAAACGCACGTACAACTATTATCCACTGGTACTGCGACTGCATAAAAATTGCAATATGCGGATTCACACTTTATATCCAGGGATGGAGCTAAATTTGCAAATCTAAATATGCAATGCAAATTTGAACTTAATCCAAATAAACTATTGATTTACAACTCTAAAAACTGCAATGGAAACCTTTTCAAACAAAAATATTATTTCAATTTATTTATTTATTTTATTAGTGCAATAAAGTCATAAATTTCTTAAAAACTAATAAGGAATTTTCAATTATTAATAAGATGACAATAATGTAATTCAATCAAGAGTTTCAATAACAAATTGGAGTAAAATTTTAGAATAAAATCGATCAGGGTGAATGAAAATTTGGATTTTTCGCGAAACAAAAATTTGTGAATAGTGCGTCTCTGTGATTTTTTCGACTGGCCACAAAATTGGAATATGAATTCTAGTGTGGCTGCTTGTTAAACACACGAAAAAGTACGAAAGGCAATACAGAGCGCGTGCAGCATACAAATGAAAAGAAACAAAAGTGCATTGTGCATTAATGCAAAATTTAATTGTATATCCGCTGTGAATTGCATGGCGGAGGTGGTGGAGTGTGGTGTACTTTTTATTCGATGCAATTGTTTGCTCGCATTGCCAATATTCGTATTGCTTCATTTTTCCAAACGGTACTCCAACACTCTATTAGTGGTATTGTTTCATCTACCCACAAGTTTGTAATTTTTTAAATAATTTAAGTATTGATTGTTGCCATATTTTAATTACAGCTTTAAAAACAACTTTGAAAAGTTTTTTGATGTGTTATCATAGGAAATATAAGTCATAATCAAGAAAATATTTCATTTTCAATTGAATAAACAACAATTTGTTATTATTCTAGAAAATATACAAACCTCTAGATCATTAATCTAATAATAAGTTTGTAAAAATAAATGCCATGATTCATGATTGTCGTTTGTTCTGTTGATAACACAATTGTTGCTGACATTAAATGTTAATATTCATAATACTCAAACCAATAATTCATAAATTTATTTTCATTTCTAACAATTTATGAAGTTAAATGACTGATTATTTACTGACTTTAAGAAATATTACTGCCAGTTAATTCTGCTATAAATTCATCATTTAGATAAATATGAACATTTATAATACAGAATCAATCAACAATTAATATCCTCAAAACTAACAGGATAATTGTAAATCCTTAAAACAGAACTTTTCAATGCCATAAAACTGATATTTTCATAATAAACTTTGTAATTATGTTCAGGAAATTACTCTTTGAAAATTCTTGAATTGTAAAAAAATTCATTTAATTTGCAATACATATCGATTCAAAGACAGAAATTTTATTTTCTTCCTTACTCATATTCTATGCTAAACATTAAACACTAAATTTAGACTAACTGAATAGGAAATATACAAACCACTATATTTTCGCAAAAATCAGGTTACATTCAAACATGCAAAAAAAACACGATTACTCGAACTGACAATACGAAACTTGAATAAGTAATAATAAATTATCTGCCGATTACTATTCTGGATGCATCTTAGCAACACTTTTCAGTTGGGACGTGCGCCTGCATTTTTATTGATATTATTGCAATTTTTATTGCATTCGCGCGCATAGCGTCAAATATTGGTAAACATTGGAGCAAACACTACGCGTATGCTTGTTGATTGACCGAATGCATCGATTTTATTATTCGGCCATTGCTGAGAGTGAGAGAGAG
Organism: Aleochara sp. GC000083; assembly: GCA_030264555.1. Classification (NCBI taxonomy): domain Eukaryota; kingdom Metazoa; phylum Arthropoda; class Insecta; order Coleoptera; family Staphylinidae; genus Aleochara; species Aleochara sp. GC000083. The sequence goes on from JARJDZ010009399.1 coordinate 19,011, forward strand.
ATGCGTCAAAAACTCGATGGAATGATTAATCTGTCCGCAATAACAAATATCAATCAACGTGCATAAACAAACTTTCTATCAATACAATTTCGATGCGCGTGATTTGCTCGCATACATCTCTATCATGACTTGACGAGTGCGTGAACTGATCATTATGTTTTGCACACAGTTTCAGACAGTTATATAGTTCTTAATTCAATTCTTTTTTATTCGGATTGAAGAATCTTTCAATGGAAAGTTTCATTTAACCCCAAATTCCTGGCTGTCTTCGTCGTTCGAATGTTTTCTGTATCATCTCTGTGGATGGATACATTTCAGACACAATTCATATTTCTGAAAACAAGACAAAAATATATTCTATAATCTTATGTTGTCATTGATTTCACAATTTCAATCCAGGGGTTGTGTAAAATAACAATTTGTAATAATGTTCTAAATCTTTTCCAAATATAATTCAGAAAACTAAAATTGAATTTGAGAAAGGAAGAAATGTAATACAACTTTGTTAAATAAATAGAGAAACTTTCAAATGAATATAAAAATCTCTAATTTGTAATTCATAAACATGTTTAATTCGGAATGCTATAAATCTAATTACAATTCATAAAATATAATTCAGAAATGTGAATGGAAATTCAGAAAGAATTACATGTAATTCAGATTTATTTGAAGTTGATTTAAGTAATATTTATAAACTAATTGACAATTACTGCTTTAAACATTTGAAAAAATTGCATTTCTCATAGGAAATGGAAAGCGCATTAAATTCCCTACTTGATACAATTTGAAACCTGACTATAAATTGTTTATTGGTGATCGAGTAATTAAACAAAATATTAGGAAATTAATAAATTACCAAAGTCGCAAAAATTTGTTGAAACGCGAAAAAATTGCATTTCCCATAGAAAATGCATAGTGCATTAAATTCTCAACATGATACAACTTGAAACCTAACTATAATTTGCTGGACGGTCGATTAATTAAACAAAATATAAAAAAATAATAAACTACAAAAGTTGCGAAAATTTGTTTAAACACGCTGCAAAAAAATTGCGTTTCCCATGGGAAAAAGGAAGTGAATTAAATTACCTACAAGATAGAACATAAGCCCTGCACTACTGCATTAATAATGTCAATATTTTGATGTAATGTACAAAATTTACTTATCAAAAATAGATATCACATATGTTTACTAAATTTATTTTTCGCAACAATTTACTGATCAGAAATACTTTTTATATTTTCTGAATTACCATTGCAGAAGCTGTAATAATGATATTTGTGAGCAGCTTTCATTTGAAAATGTGATCAAATTTTACTTTATTGTTATTACATTTTTTACTTTTTGGATTTGTGATATTTTGGAATCTACAGTATTGGGATAAAATTATATTAATTTTGAAGATCAAAATCAGTGTAGAAATGATATGGATGTCATCCAATTGTTATATTGGAATTAGCAACTGTAAATACTTATCAGTTTTCAATGAAATATTAGTTTTCACCATTTTATGAATAAAAATTCAGCAAATGTTTGTATCATCAGCTGTACACAAAAAAGCTTACGATTTTTTTACCAGGATGGCGCCACCGTCTACAAAATAGAGTAATTCTCACAACGGGGAACGTTAAAAAACCTAAATCAACATGTTGTGAACTTCAAATAAAACATTCACCTGATACCAACTCTGATATATTCTGAAACAAAGAGTAAATTTCTTAAAATATGAAATTAAATGTACTGATTGTCATTATACTTTGTTATAGCAACGAGAAACAACTGAGCGTGACAATAAGCTTTACAGCATCAATGAAAACAATTGCCATGCATTAAAAAACTGAAAGATCACCTTAACCTCGAAAACTGCTGCAAATCACATGGCCGACAATCCCAGCATCGTGAAACACTTTCAATTGCCTCGTTGTGATTCATATTGGAATGCCGCTGTAATAAGCATGCAATTACTGCTGCTGTAGGATTCCATCAAAACGGTCCACTGCGAGAACGGGGTCGATGGAACGCGCGTTGTAGCCTCGCACAAAAACGAGCCTACACCAGTGAGAAACGCGAGAAGAGTGTGTACGCGCAGCACATTCTGCGCCTCGTCGATCGAACTCGCGCCAGCACCACCATCAGCGCCACGCTTCGCCATCACTGCAAACCCACGGTTCGCGCGTCTTCGGTACGCGACGTTCGGCAGCCGGCACGACGCGCACCGAACGTCGTCGACGCGACGTCGAACAGTTCCAGTGCACAGGCGAAACGTAACGGCCGTGCTCGTCCGTTGTAAATCGCGCATCGTACGAGTGCACGCAGAAGAGAGCCCAGTCTCGCCACGACCTCCGACCGTTGTGGAAGTCGCGCTTCCGTATACCGCTTGCGCCCTTGCCGCTGCACTTGCACCGCGACCGTTTCGCGATTTCTCCGAGAAGGCGACGCCGAATGTCGACATCTTCGCCGACGTCGTCTGCGGAGTGACGCCGCCACGAGAGATCTCCGCGCGCGCTCGACATCGACGCGTTCTCTACCATTCGGTCGACGTCTTCTGCTCGCCGCATTCCCTGGGATTATTTCACATATGCATTGTGCGAGCGCCCAACCGACAACCAACTGAATAGTGTGCCGCCTGCACCAACAATCCAGTGTGTGTGTGTGTTTGAGTGTGTATTCGGTGTATAACCAACCTCCCAATTGTGTGCTTTTTGCTGCCTCTTGGATTATTTACATTCGTCGAGTCGTCCGGCTCGCGGTTGCCACGGCAACCAAACAACACACCGAGCGACAAAAAACACAAAACAACAACGCACCAGTAGCGACGACGCCAACGGCTGTTTAACGAACAAAAGTGTCCGTTTAACGTTAGGAAAATCCGTTGTGTGCAATGATCGCTTTCCGATGCGTCACGATGGCATAACGGCGACGCCGGCCGTGTGTGCGTGAACCAATTTTTGATTTCATAGCAATCTTCTTCGCGTCCTGTGTGTGTATTCAATCATCTCTCGTCGCCCGGCAACGAGCAGAGTTTACATACAAGCGACACACATGTGTGGTCAGTGTGCGCCCGGCGCGCCACATTGAGTGCTGCTGCTGCTGCCTCCTTTCGTTCTTTCGGGTCGCGTTGTGCGACTTCTTCGCAGCGCCTTCCTCACATCGTCGCACGTACGCACAACAAGATGGATGATATACTGCCGAGCGTGAACATTTTTCGTGAACTGCAGGACATCCACGACACCGGCTATTTCTACGCGCGGCCATCGCTCGACGAAAACTGGCAACAGGTAAACAAACATTTGCGAGCGCACCTGCCGCCGCCATTTGGGGGTGGCGACTGGCCGCACACTGGAGCGCGTGTCACGCACGCCAGCGCCGTTCGTGGTGCGCTCGCGGACCATGTGTTTCGAATTGGAAATTCCGTGCACGGCTGTCTGTGTGTGGGTGGATGGGTTGGATGTGGGTTTGAGGGTTTGTTGTTTCTCTTCTCTTCGGTGGTGAGCGCCATGTATCGATCGTTTGCCAGCCGGCCGGATGGTTGCGGTGTCCGTTGTACGCTCATCATCTTTCATTCATTCGGCCGGCTCACGTGAAGCGCTCCAGTGTGTGTTGTTATTCGCTTGATGTGAATCCGAAGCCGAGGCCGGCAGTTTTCCAGCTGCGAGTGCAACCCTTGAACTGTATAAACACGGGGATTAGGGTCGTCGTAGGCAAATAGGACGGTGGGAGTCTGTTGAGTCATGCTCCGGCCGGAAATTGCCGAAATTTGTCCAGGTTATAACTTGTGGGTTACGGTGACAACCACGTGAACGTCCAGGATATCTTTGTTGGATATCTTTTTTTAGGCTGAGGAGTTATGGAAGAGACGTTGGTTTTGTTTTTGTTGTGATTTTAATGAACGAGTTTCAATATCAAGGTTGGATCAAGGTCAAACTGAAAGAAATGCATGTTGGGTAGGAATTGGGTCAAAAGAAACTGATCAACCCAAATATCCAGCTTCAATATCGTGTTCATCGTCATTATTTTCTATATTTTATTTATTTATCATCAAATTTGGTATATTTATATATGTTGTTTTTAATATTAATTCAGGAAAACGCGAGAATATTTAATAAAAGCGATACATTTTGATTAGACTTGCATTTTCTTAAAGCAAGCTTTCCTATTTTTTCATCCATTTAAAAGAGGATATAAATTTGGGTGTATTTCATGAATCATATCTGAAATATTGATATGTGATCATAGTAAAGATATATTATCTAAAATTCTGATACCAATCAATGTCAATTAATTCTTGCATGATATTTGAAAAACAATCGATCAGTTAGTTAAATGAAACCTCAAATCAAACTTCTTGCAAAAACGTAATTGTCAAAAGAGGTTTGTTTAAAATTTAAAGGCAATTTCCTTGATGAAATTATTCAAACATCATCCAGTTATGAAATTCATTATCTCATACTAATGAAATTTACTAATAATTTATGGCGTTGGCAGAAATGGGATTATTATTTCGTTTTATTTAAATAAACATATCTGGGAAAACAAAATCCTCAGTAAAAATATTTTAAAAATTAACTAACTAATTGCTTATTATTGTTAGTACGTATAATAGAAAAGAGGGATATATATAAAAACTGTAACAGTCAATTTTTAATATATGCAATAAAATTTTTGCTGAATACAAAAGTCTTTACAAAAAACTACAAATTGTCATCATCATGTTAATTCTATTGGTCATAAAACATCAGAGATTTAAACGAATTATTACTACATTCTCATTGATTTTGAATGACATTATAAAAATTGTAAATATTGCAATTTCTTTGCATGCTAATGTCTGAAAAAATATGAATCAGCAAAAAATGTACAAAGTTTAAAATAGAAGTAGCCGAAAAAAAGAAATGTACCAACAGGAAAAGGGACTTCCGTTTACGTCCCTTCGTTTGCCCATCAGTTTCCATTTTGCTTGTCCAAAATTTTCGCTCCTGTTTTAGAGCCAGAGCTGGGTAGACACTCGAATGGATAACAAATTGAATTTATTTGGCAACCAACCTGACTGAATGAACGAACGAGTCAGACAAAGGTGCATAATGCAACACATTCTATTGCAGTTCAATGCCTCGCATTGCAAAATAGTGCGAACCAAAAATGCGAATGCAGCGCGAAAATTACTCCAATGAAAATGGAATAATCCAAATTCAATGTATTACATTCATCAGCAAAATGCTAAAATCTTTTCGTTTTATCACTATTTTCAGACTACTCTTTTCATAGTTTAAATATATGTTATAATTATTACCATCTAATAAGGGTTGATAACGAAATTGTTTATATTCAAATTTTCTAATTTTAATTGTTTTCATAGTAAACATGTTCAATATCCAAATTCTATAAATTTATTTTATTATTCTAATTACCGAGAACGATATCATTATAGCATTTGTTATTAAACTTTTATTTGTTGTTATTCCTCGTTATTTTCAGTAGCAAGAAACAAAATTTCTCTTCTAGGTTTCTTTATTATTAAAATTCATGGTTTAATTTTATTAAACTGCTTTTATGTCTGCTTTTGTCAATCACAGGATATTTATCGATTCCAATTTTCCTTTCATGCTAATATTTTTAAAATAATAAATTTGGTGCGTTATCTTTATTATTAATTGTTGCCACAGTAATTATGCATGGATAAACAATTGGATTTATCCAAAAATTTCCATACCTCATTGTTTGATATGTTTTTAGTAAATTTTCATTAAATTTTCATTATGTTATTCTATTATATCAATTCAAATTATTTTGATATCATTACAACACGTGTCAGACATTTAAAAATATTTCTCAGAATTAGAATAAACCAATTATTTCTAATAAGGTAAAAATATTTGCCATTTAGTAAAATCAGGACACTTTGGGAATTTTTATTAATTTCTCAAATTCTCAGAAATCACCTGCTATTCTTATTATTATTTTAGTGATAAATGTTGATTTGAAATTTGCTGATAGTTGATTGATAAGCTATTCAACTAAATTTTAAAATTACATTAATTTCAAAAATTTGCATGGTCCACCTGATAATAAAAATTGGTATCACGCTTTTTGGAAATTAATGACCTAGTGTTGAAATTTGCTGCGATGCACTCTAACTTTTTTTTATTCGCAATTATATTCCGTTTCATAATGAAATGAAAGTTGGTATACGTGCTGCCTAGTTTTACCTAACGAGTAATTTACATCCGCGCCCGGTTTTCCCACGCGTGTTCATTTTTTCACGCATGCATGCGATGCCCGATGCCATGCTGCGACCATCTCGAACGGCCACCATTCTTCAATGACTTTCCTGCCATACTCGATGTTTGCGCTCCTCTTTCCGTGGAATACATGTATACATATTTTGTTTTTCGTGTTGGCGCTTTGCATTTTTTTATTATCTTCAGCTTCAGCCTGCCTGCCGGTTGTATCATTTTGCTATCGTATGCAGTATCGTGCAGCCGTGCAAAGCGTTCGTAATATCTGGCGCATCCGTTTGGTTGCTGCCTGCTGCCTGGGATGCAACATGGAAATTCAACAATTTTATCGTTTTTGATGTTTAATGGCGGGGAAATTGTTTTATCTTTGCTGGCGCGTTCGCCGAAGGGTGCTGCTTTCATTAAGTGATAATGAAACGTGCGAGAGTTTGCAAAAAAATGATTTTTTACAAAATTATTGTTTAATTTTGAGTGCAATGGTTACCATTCTTGGATCGTACTTATAGCAGAAATTTTGAAAATGAAATATAATTCTTGTGATTTTATTTTTGCACATTCTGAAGAATTTAAGTAGATGATATTTTTGGTTTGATTTGGTAATCCAAAACGGAAAATTTCATTTCTTGCAAATATTTTAGTTTAGCTTTGGTTTTAATATCAATTCTAGAAAGTCAAGTTCAAGGGAATTGTATGAATGATCAATGTTGAAGTATAGAATTACAAAATTTTGTTTAGTTGCACAGTAGCCAGAAATACAGGAAATGATTATCAAACTTCCCATGACTTTGAAATTGATAATTGTTCAATTTTCGTTCTAATTTATTTGCATAAATGTGAACATGATAAAAACTGAACTTTTGCTTATTTTAAAACCATGAAAATTTGGAAAAATCTGGGTACGTGGGGAATTAAAAGTAATAAATAATATTAGAGATTATAAACAATTCATAAACAATGCTAGTATCAAGTCTATTTTTGAACAATAACATTTCAACTATGTACAAAACACAAAAGTTGATGATATGAACCAAAGTTGCTTTTATATTTTGAAATTTGATTCATCAAATATTACCATAAATAGTAAAATTAAATCAAAAATTATTTAATAATTGGATAGTTTATTAGTAGTGACTGTTATTAAGTAAATTTATTCACCAAATTTTGTAACAAACATTTAGAAAAACGCTTCTTGTGTTGCCTTTCTAAATTTTATTTAGAAGAAAATGGAAAACCAAAACAGGTTAACAATGAGACATATTACATAATTTACATGCAGGGCCCATTATCAAATAATTAACAAAATATCAAATAATCTGAAAAATATGAAAGATAGAATCCAAACATTTTATAAGTTTTCTCTTATAAACATTGTTTAAAATGTGTTTGATTATATTTCCAGTTCCATTATCATTCATTCCAAAATCTTCTGTATATTCAGAAAATTTTTTCAACTAAGTATGAAATGATATTTGTAAAACAAAAAACTTATTGAAAATCATGGCCAATTTTTATTCTAATTGAAAGAAATTTGAGAACGAAAACAAGTTGAAAATTATTGACTTGATAATAATTACAGACATCTTAGATCATTCATATGTCAGACTCATTATCAAACAGAATTTCAAATAATCCAAAAAATATCAAGGTTATTGGATTTCAAACAAAAATTGTTTGTAAGATGATTTATGAAATATTACTATCTCATTACCATTCAGTACAAAATATCTTTCCATTAGTTAATTTACAAAGTAGAGACAATTATTATTAAGAACCTATATTTGTTCAACAAAATTTCAAATATTTGGAAAAAAGCAAAGTGTTGGTTGTAAAATTCATAACTATCATATTTGTTTTAATTGAAGAAAAATGGAAAACAAAAATAAGTTTAAAAATTATTGTCCTGATTATAATATCTTAGATAATTTACACCCAAGACTCATTCAAATGTATCATTAATCAACAGAATATCAAATAGCATTTATTTCAGTCCCGAAACAAAAATTACTTTTTTAAAATTTTTGAATATTTTACCCGCAAATTTATTCATCATTTATTCACCATTATTTATTACTATTTTACCATTAATTAAAAAATATTTGACAAAAAAATGAAAAACTAATTTTCGGGATAAGACAGTAAACAAAGCCGATAATAAAAACTAAAACAGAATTTATAACGCTTATTTTCACGTTAAAACTGATTAAAGTGTAAAATTTGTATGGTTGGCCTTTAAAACCTTGCGAGTGTTCGTTCCCTTTTTGGGGTCGGAGAGATGGGGGGCCACCTTTAATTTTTCACTTTTGTTCACTTTCCCACTCGTTTCGCCTTCGTGCTGCTACCGACGTGTCGCGCTGCCAACCGCTAAATAATTTCTTCTTTGAAGCCGCCCCCGTTCGCGTCTCGCTCCATCGTCGTCGTGTCTTCAGCACAACGTACCCATGCCGTCTACTATGCTACGAGGGTCGCATGTAGCCTATGGGCCAAAGCTCCTTCTTCAGCTGGTTCGGTTCGTTTGTGCCGTGGGATTACGTCGGGAGATGTGCTGCGACGCTATTTTAAAACCGGGCCAGAAACAGGCCTCCACATCTGACAGAGATAGCGAGGAAGAGAGCCTTCCAGCCTCCAGCCTTCATCGTTATCCCATTTCCACCAGCTCGTGGGACGCACGCCGCACCGAAAAGAGATACAGCTATCCCGACCAGTGGCGGAACAACTATTTGGAAATGTTCCCCGAGGGTGATGACGTCAAAGTCATCTGCAAAGACCTTGGACCGAAATTTGAAATGTACCCACAGTGGGTTTTGGGTCGAAGGTCAAAAATTTTTGTTCCGCCTATGGATTTGACGCGTACCGCTCTCCTGATAGAACCATTCCGGGCGAGAGCGCGCAAAGGGTTGTCTAAATTTAGCACTCGAAACGATTGTTCTTACATTTCCTCCACTTGTGCACCCTATTTTCTCGCTGGTTGCTGCCGCTGCTGCTGTCTTTGCGCGCCACTCCTCGTCGTTTAAACACGTGAACTACGAGTATTATTCGTCGGGACGTTTATCTCCTCCCGTCTTTTGGCCGTTTTGAGTAGATCCTGGAGCGAAGAAGGAGGAGGAGGAGGACCAAAGGCAAAGACCTCGTCTGCTTTCACGTTGAACGAACGCTTTGATTGCATTTCGTGTTGATTCACGAACGAATCAACAATGCGACGTAACAAATTATTAATTACATAATGTGTGTTCGTGTCGGTGGGTGGATCTGGGTCAATGCTGAAATGTCTGGGAGGATGATAAATGGCAGGATTTCTTAGAAAAGAAGAAGAAAAAAAAGAAGGTCTATAGAAAATTATGTCAGTAATTGTAAGAAAAATATTTTTTCTAAAGGTTTCCATGATGGTTTCGTTTAGATAAGATGAATTTGTTTGGGTTTGATATCCAAGGGATGAAAATATTTGTTTGGGCTGTTTCTGGTCATTGACCTTTTTATCCTTTTAGTATCTTGCTATTTCTGGTCCTTTTCGAATTTTGGGTCTCTTTTGAAAGTTGTCCTCCTGGTTTAAACCCAACACCGGATAGATGAAACATTCCACTATCAAAATTATATTGGTCATTTTTTTAAGAAATTTTGAGGTCCCATAGTTCTACTAGGAAACAATTTTTAAAGAGTAATCCAACAACGATTCAAATGTTGAGAAATCCTTCTAAGCCCAAAAAGAGGATCAAACATCAATTCAATTTGACCCTTCTTTCAAGAACAGCTGCCCAAAAAAGAAAAAAACCGCCATAATTTTACAAACCTCATTATGGCCAGTTTCTAAATTTGCTCATGAAAAAAATCACTGTCACCTGCTTTCAGTTCCTTCGTTCGATCGTGATTCCGGTGTGCCCAATTTTTTCTTCTGGATGGTTGGCTACCCTTCGTTTTACTTTTTTTTACCACAATGGCTTCAAAATCCCATGTATCATCATATTTTTATACAGGTATGCATCGCAGTATAAAAACCACATGGTTCGACAACCCTTTTTCATTGCCTCGTGTAGCTCGTTCCACGAAACCAGTTATGAATATAATAGCACCTGTTTTCAAGCCACTTTTGGACCTACTTGACGAGAGAAAAAAAATGTATTCATATTTAGAAGGAGGTTCTTCCTTGGTAACTCCTTGGTCTCAAACCTTTCTTCGCATCGATTCATCCAGTTGTTTAATAATTTGATGTGGTTGATGAACAATTGACCTCATTATCCACATAAATTTCACTTTAATTCAGTTGTTTATTTATTTTTTTTTTGTATAAGGGCAATTTGAAACAGTTTATATTTATCTAAATTTCTGATGATATAAATGAATTTACTGAATTTTTTTAAACAGAGTTAGCAATTAAAATATATATAGTATAACTGGTGATATTAGATATTTTTGAAAACCGTATAAAAAATATTGTAAACAATTTTGAAGCCATGTTCTCGAATATTCCAGATGTAACAATTTTAAATTATTTTACATCTTTTTATTTTTTATTACTAGGAAGTTTCCAATTTTATTTTCTGCATATCTATTTTCTAAATGTTCGATAGCCATAAAATATGGTATATATAACATTATTATCCATATGATATTTCATTATCCAGTTGATCACTCGTTGATTAATATCTAAATCCTTCTTAAGTTTTGAAATCAAAAATACAAAATTAATTCATTAACTAATAAAAACCTAATCATAGGATTTGATTGTCCATAAAACTTCACTTTTCTGCTGCAATAAGAAAGTACCTCTATTCATTATGTAACAAGTGTTAAAAAGTGACATTTCTGACAACATTTTTCTCACTTTTTCCATTATTGATTGACTGTCATTGATGCTGGCAAAAACTGGCAACCGATCAACGATTTGAAATCGCCAGGAAACAAAAAACTTTGGAAAAAAAACGCCCCAACAAATATGGAACGAAGAGATAATTCGGTATTTCACGCGAATTTGAACGGAGGCTTTGCCGAAAATATGCGCGCCTGCATACAATGCGCGAATTCAAGCATTCGGTCGCGTCCGCTGCATCAGGAGGAAGTGCGATACGTTTCATGCATGCGTGCATGGAAAAAGTTCATTTCCGAGGGAATTATAGCTCGCTCGTTCCCAGTGTTCGAGCATTCGCCATTGTCGAAATGCGTGCGCATTTTCGCCATTTGTTCATTTGTTTTGGGAAATACGCGCGCGCCAAACGCGGAGAGAAATTAATGCACGAGATCGCCAATTATGCAAAACAACTTTGGCGTTCTGCATTCCTCCGAGCAATTACCAGCGAAAATCAACGAACATTAATACCTCTGGGACAGATAATTCTTCTAATTGCGCACTTTTTACGTGCACTAATTGCATCTATTACATTTATTAAAATTTACGATGTGCGCTCGTTTAGTTCGTTTCTGATTTGTTCTAGAAACTTTAAATTATCGTAAGTTTGAAATTGCAGTTTGGTTCCGAAATGGGAATAAATTCAGAAATTTGCATGGGTTTGAAAAATAGGTTCAACATGTTTATAAGGTGATAAAAAATATCAACTTTATTCCTCAAAATTGTGTGATCAATTATTTCAACTGTTTTGACAATGAGATCATTTCAATTTACTTATTTCTTTATTCATGAGTAGAACTTACATCTAGAATAATATGAAATTGTAACTATGATCGAGTTCTTGAACCAGTTCAAATTTTGGAAAATAAAGTGCAAATTTTCACACGTACTCGCTAACTGAAATTAATTTTGAAAAAATGTGTTTTTTTCGTTGATCGTTAAATAAGACTCCATTATTGTCGTTATAATTATCTGATTTTCTAATTATACAATTTGAAATCTATTTGTTAGATAATTCCAACATCCGCTATGAAATATTTCTGGTTTTTTCCAGCCCATAGTCGAAATTTCATATTTTGACATGATTTTCAGAAATTCCGTGAATGACAACTCAAACAAAAAAACGCACCTCTATTGTCAGTGAGAACCGCACCGCACAAAATAAACAAAAAAAATTAAACATTGTAATTTCGTACTTGGTCACGAGTGAAACCAAATTACTGCAGTTTGATTGCTGCATTGCGCATGCGTTTCAACGTTGACAGCGTTCACATAATTATTTCAGTTGTTGTTGTTGTTGTTTTGTTACTTGTTTTTTTTTCCAACTGCCCAAAATGTTTTTCGCGCTATTCGTCGTTGTCGCCGTTTGTTTCAATGCAGCATGAACACCGCACACGAGTCGTAATTCGCGAATGGCACTCGCGAAATAGAATTGCATCATTAAAATGAAATGTTCGCTGAATTGTTGCCGGTGGCGTGCAACTTTACATGTGTTTTATGTGCGCGTCACATTCGAATTCAAAATTTAGTTGGCGCGTGCGCACCCAAATCCAAACCGGGAAATGGTTGACAAACGCAAAGAGTTGACCGGATGTCTCCATACTCGTGTTCTGTTTTTTTGTTGGCTGGGCGCAAGGTGTCGCGTGTTTGTCGAATATTTCTGCATGTATTTTCTGAATAATGAATGTGTACATTGTATAAATATTTCATTTATGCACGCCAGCATGTATTTTATAATTTAAATATTTTGTACGTTGGTTTCGAGCGCGCTTTCGTTTGCATTTTTGTTTTTTCGTGCTAAGCAGAGGAGCATACATTCATCGTTGTCGATGATGTCATCTCATGTAGTTATAGCATTGGCAAATAAATAAGCTGAGTTTCTAGGTTTTTCTAGTGTGGTTTTTACAATATTCCAGTGCTATCTGTATTTCAATCAAAATTTGAAAAATAGCGGTTAGAAAATTTTGTTTGTTAAAGTTTTCTGATTGTTTCTATGAAAGCTTTAGCAACATCTTTGAAATTCTTGAAAGGTTAGTTTAAAATATTTCTAAGAAACTCATTTATTGGAAATGTATTGATGAAAAATATTTCATATTTTTGTTACTTTTACAATTCAATTTAGTTGATATCAAATTCTCACAACAAAATTATTTGTAAATATGTAATCATGAATTCCTATTTTTTAACAAATGTATATTATATTACAGAATTTTTGAATTTGTACAGTTTGTTTTTGAAAAAAAACAAATTTCAGAAAATAGCTTTCATGTTCTTTTCACGTTTCACAATTAAAACATGATTAATAGAGAAGTGTCTTAATAAAGCATTGCTATTGGTAAATAATTATATTTGATATTCCTGTACAATATTGCATTTTATTACAGTTTAATTTTTTTAGGTTGACAAGAAATTCTCTCTGCAAAAAATAATCCCATGTTTTTTTGTGCACATTTATAATATTTCAATGCATTCAGAAATGAAATTGTTCTTATGCTAAACTTTTAAGACATAAAAATCATTTTCTCACTTTAAGTTTAAAATTAATCATAGCTTTCACAGAATTGTCATATGATTCACAAAATATCCTTAAACTGAATTATTATCTTTGATCAGCTAAAATTTAAGAACCTTCTCTCATCTTTTGAGGTAATTATCCTTTATTCAAAAGACTAAAAAACTAAATTTTTATAAGATAAATTTGAATTTTTTAATTATTATACAGGGTTTCAAAATCTTGTAATTTTTTAAGTGTTTCAACATGATATTTCATAAACTTGCAAACATCAAGAAATTCTATTTTTTTGTGTAAAAGTTGAGTAGATATTATTTTTCCAAAATCTAAATCATGAAAATATACTGAATTAATAACAAAATAAAAAGAATTAAAATATTGTTTATTTTCCAGTATGCATTTATAATTTCTAAAAACTATTTATAGCGAAACATGAGCAAATAAAACATCTTGACATATCGTACAAATTGATAAACAATCTATCTCTGGATCTACAGGACGTTCGATCACTAAAGTCGTCCATTATGCATTGGTTATTTTTAGAAAGTTTTCTTTGTCAACTACAGCACTGCTCGTTATGGAAGATTAAATTTGAGAGAGCTCTTGCATTAGTTGCACACAAAATATGGGCGAAGATGAAGATTTACTACGGATTCACCGTATCAAGTATCAACTTTTTCGGGTTTTAATTGTCCTGCCCCGTAAATCTCCAGTTATGCCGCTTTTTTTTCGGTCTCCTCTGAGCAAAAGGAGACGAAGAAGATGCTTCTTCCACTTACGAAACGAGCTTCAAATCGTAAACAACTTCTGTTCGGATGGGCACTTTTACAAATGCATGGTTTCTATGTATAAACCAACCAACACGATCGAGGATGACACACATTTTTCTACGTATGTCCATCCATATTCTATTAGCAAATGGTCGACTGTCTGGTTTTGTATGGTATGGTTCAAGATGAGCTAACTTTATATCATGTTAAAGTGGTTAAAATATCAAATCTACTTTAAGATTTTTCGGCATATGAGATAAATTATTCGATATAATTCTAAATAGATATTCGTTGGTAAAAATTTTAAAATCGTATACGACTGTTAAATTCCTCGACATTTTTTACAGACCCAGAATAAAATCTACAAAAAACCGTGATAACGAAGATTAATTCCATAATTTAAAATGCGATACCATAGAACACATTGCAAAAAAAAGAGTCGCCAGGCATAAAACCAAACGAGTCACGAATTTGCAATAAAAACATATAAGAAGCTTAAAATGCAGCTCGAGTGGGCCATTAAAAAGCACAGGAAATTATACGATCATGTGCATTGCATATCAGCGACATCGAGGATTAGAACCGCGAATTAAATACATAACGAAAAAAAAAAAACGAAGAAACGAAGAGAAAACTATACATCAAACTATACATCAGCATTTTTCTTATATGCTCAGTTTTATAGTTAAATGAGAAACGCATCGGAGAAAAGTTTCGCTCAGGAACACAAAACGCCGTAATGATGATGTTTGTTTCGCAGTTTTAATTGATGTGTAAACTCGAGGCGCATCGTAATTCTCGTCGACGGCGACGACGTCGCGAAACGATGGCTTTGTCGACGTATTTTACGTGGCGTAGTTTAAAAGTTGATAATTATTTCGTTTGCGCGAATCTAATTGGAAGTGCAATTGCGTTCGGTGCACTCTTCGATTCGGAATTTGCTGTTTACGTGTTTGCATTGCTTTTAATGATATAGTGAAACTGATGGGAAGTGGATTATATATAGAGTGCTTTTTTTCGAAGAAATTTGATAATTGTGACTGTTTTTGATAGTTAGTCGATAGTCGAGTTGTAATACAGAAAGCATTAATTCAATTTCAGAAATGTAATATAATTCAGATTTATAAATGAATTCGAGAAAGTATCAAATGAATTTCAAGTCTGTGAATTGTAATCCAGGAAACGTCAGTTTTATTCAGAATGTTATAAATTGATTGCAATTCATGAAATGTAATTCTGAAATTGTCATTTGAAATTCTGAAAGCATTACATGTAATTCAGATTCAATTGAAGTTGATTTAAGTAATATTTATAAACTGAGTGTTAATTATTGTTGGATTAATAATATCAATATTTCCTGATGTTTTGTACAATAATTTACCTATCAAAAAATGAAATATTATTTAACAAAAAATTGCATTAATTTGCATTTGAACTCTTCTGTATTTCATTTGATGTATTCTCAATTATGTTTGACTAATCTGAAATATATCTAATTATTTCTAATATTAAACTTATGCTTTCTCAATTATATTTACCAAATCTGAATTACAATTGTTGCAAACTGAATTACATATAACAAATCTGAATTGCATTTGCTGCTTGCTTAATTCCATTTTATTCATCTAAATTGCATTTTTTACTTTTAGTAGACACATTGCAGGTAACTTAGTATTTTGGTAAACATTTTGATTTGTTTGACTACCGCTGATTTACCCAAATACGTGTTAGCTTTACATTTCATTTGGTTGTTGTTTTTGGATATGTTTCCTGGTTTCTTTGGTGAAAACTTTGCAAAAATTCGTCTGTGTTCGCGTTTCTTATGAGGTCGTTGTTTTCCTCATCATGTACTTTTGTAAGCTCAATGTACGTGATTTAGGTCTCATAGTATGGTTCTGTCGCATGCATATATCCTTCTCACGTATGTTTTTTTTATTGTCGTTTCGTGCCGTAATTCGCATTTCTAAGTCGAAAATTGTTTGTGTGATAATATTTCGCGAAAAATGGAACGAAAAAATTTCTGTCGCTACATTTTCTCGGAATTATATCAACGTTATGTCCACGTTTATGTAACCAAACGTGATTATTTTGTTTATGTGATAAAATCTACTATATAAGGTCGTAACATAAATAAAAAATAGTAACATAACAATATATAATATATAATATCTGAAATTCAAAATGGTTCAAAATTGAATAGTAGAAATGATATGAAATTGATAGAAAATTAGGTCAATTTCAATTATTTAGTGTCATAATTAAATTTTCACAATAAAATTGACATTAAATAAAAATTGTACAAAATATAAGTAAAACCCCAAAGAAACGAACTATATTCTTTTAATTTGCGATATCAATACTAACGGAAATTGCTAATTAATGAACAATATGCGGTTTTCGCAAGAAACCGCCCTAATTAACCATTTTTCCGAACCGCAATTGCTATACAACTACAAATGGAATAAAATACACTTCCCCGAATTTCAAATGCATTCATTTTGTCGTTTGTTGCTGTTTTATCGCGGTTTGTTTGCCGGTCCGACGTTTTTGCGTTCGATAATTTACGCGTTTGCATTTGCATTTCAGTTCGGTTCAATTAAATAATAGTGCACATTGTAACGGCGGCCGACAGCATACACACATTTATTCGCGTTTATAGGTCGTGCATTGCACGCACTCATAAAAAAAATTGTTCAAGGTCTTGCCGCTCGTTCAGGGAGTGCATGTGCATCATGCAATTCTCGTTGCGCATTTGCATTGCATTCGCTCGTTCGTTCATTCGTTCGTTCGTGGCAATCATTCGCGATGCACTAAAAAGTGTAATTAAAAATTAATGAACTTCTTATGAGTCAACACGTGACTTTTGTTGTTGTTTGCGAACTGAATGAGTTTTTCATTTTCGCTGCTGTTTGTTTCGACATTCAGTCTTATAACAATTTTCAGAAAATGAGGATATTTTCAAGGTTCAAATGAAAATGAATTTTCCAATAGTAGGTAATTCAGAAAATATGAAATGCAATTATTTGTAAATTGTAATTGAACGAGCAGCAAATGTAATTCAGATTTTTATATGTAATTCAGTTTGCAACAATTGTAATTCAGATTTGGTAAATATAATTGAGAAAGCATAAGTTTAATATCAAATGATTAAATATATTTCAAATCAATCAAACATAATTGAGAATACATCAAATGAAATTCAGAAGAATTCAAATCCAAATCAGATTAGGATCACTTCCTTAAATAATATTTCATTTTTTGATAGGTAAATTATTGTATATAACATCAGAATATTGACATTATTAATGCAGCAGTAATTATCAGTCAGTTTATAAATATTATTTAAATCAACTTCAATGGAATCTGAATAAAATGTAATGATTTCTGAATTTGAAATGATAATTTCTGAATTACATTTCATAAATCAGAATTACATTTATACCATTCTGAATTAAAAGTCACTTTTTCTGGCTTACAATTTCAATTAAATAATTTTATTTAAAAAGTTGAATAACATTTCTTGTTTCCTGAAATTGTCTCAAGTTTCGGGAACAATACTATACACCAAATTTCTTGAATGAAATTTCTAGAAACCTTTCTAGATTGTTATCAATTTTGCAGACCGTCTCTTTACTGTATATCTGGTATTTCGGAATCGGTGTGTGTTTCGAATGCGTACGTTTCGAAATTGATCTATATTTACTTACATTCAGATATAAATAGATTTGTGTTTGCATGAACTTCACAAGCAACAAGCTTACTATACACAGCAAACGAGCAACATAGTTTTGCTTGCGCACGAGGCGGCCATGTTTATGCCATAACTAGACAATTCTAGGCATTCGAAGTTCTACGAACCTGTCGCTTCGACTCGACTTGTATACGCACTGTCAATTTATGCATTATTCAATTTGTAATTATCTAGAAGGCATCGAAATTGCGCGCCGATTATAATAATTAAATGATAATTATTCGTTGGAAAAACGATCACAACTGAATATTAATTGTGGCATGCATGTAACAATGAATGTTGTTATTTGTATTGTCATTAACCTTTAAACGCGAGCTATGAATGGCATTACAATGTGACACACATTATGATATGGAACTTGATTTAATTTGTTATCAGTAGGAATGTAGTAATATTAGGTTTTAGGAATTGATAAAAATATATGTATTTACTAAAAAATTCAAATGAAATTTGTACATTGAAATTAAGCGAGTAGTAAATTTCATTTAGATTTGTCATATGTAATTCAATTTTTCAGTGCAACAATTGTAAAATTTGTTAAATATAATTGAGAAAGCATAAGTTTAATATCAGAAATAATTAAATGTATTTCAGATTAGTCAAACGTAATTGGGAATACATCAAATGAAATTCAGAAGAGTTCAAATGCAAATCAGATTAGTGCCACTTTTTGTTAAATAATAATTCATTTTTTGATAGGTAAATTAAGTACATAACATCAGAATATTGACATTATTAATTCAGCAGTAATTATCACTCAGTTCATAAATATTACTTAAATCAACTTCAATGGAATCCGAATTACATTCATTTTCTGAATTACATTACATGAATCGAAATTAATTTATAGCATTCTGAACTAAAAGTGATATTTTTGGATTACAATTCAAAATTTGAAACTTTTTTCAATTTCATTAAAAAATCTGAATTTTATCTCTTCTTCTTTTGAAATTTCAAAATTTTTATTGCTTACTAACTTATAATTTATATCAATTACTAAAACTTAAAATACGCACTTATCTACCCGCCATTCGTACTTATAAGCACCGAACGATGTATTTGCAAGGTGTTTATGAAGCGATAAAATGAAACTTTCATGCGCTATCATATGAGCAATGTTGGCGACCGAACGAACAATGAATGAATAAAACCTGCTCGGTAATACACGAGAAAAGGATGCTGCTGACTGCTGGTAATTGCAAATATGTGTGTAATAGGAATGAAGGTGTAAATGGATTATTCGGCTGGTTATCTGCAATCATTCGGAATGAATGAGAATGCGCAGAGCGAATAAAGGCGGAGAAGTGCGCACATTTCGAAAGAATTTATGCTAAATTTAATTCGAATTCGCGTTCGAATGGGTTGCTTGAATTGGTTGGTGGTGAAGGTGCATATTCTCACACGTAAATGGAAGTGTTATAGCTGGACTCAATCGTTTTATCACTTTGCGCATTCCGCGATTTTTACCGAGATTATTTGTAAGTTTATGCGAATATCGGGGCTTTTTGCGAAGGGACAATCAATACTTTTTTATTCACCATTATGGATTGTGAATTTTATGCCTTTTCAATTTGCTTTTTTTGTTAATGTGGACATTAGTAGGTTCACAGTGAAATTTTAATTTTTTCTTTGGTATAGAAAACTGATAAATTATAGCACGAGTTTTGTAATGTTGAAAAATGAAGTTGGTTGTTTTTGAAGCATGTATGCTTTGAGTTTATGTAAGAGTTTTTCCAGGCATAAAATATATCATTTGTAAAAATAGTCTTCTATTTTTAGTGCGCGCTCCAATCGTAAGATTTATTTAGTTTATGACTTCGACTACAATATAAGATTTTCTCTCGGGGAAATATGATGCGTTGGCGTCGATAGGGAAATGAAATGATGTCGATATTATAGGAAGACGCTACTAGGAAATGTTTATAACTGTCTATAAAAACGCGATAAATAAATATCGGTTGACGTAGAGCGTAAACAATGTCATCAAGATGAGAAGATGCAAGTTTGTAGTGTTTAGATCAAAATAAATAACTATTCTTATAAATCATTATTACACCAGATTTTCGTGTTAAAAAATACGGTTCACAGAAAATTTCCCAAATTTTTTTCGGTTATGACAAATTATGTTTATTTATAAAAAAATAAAAGATTTGTGTAACGATTGATACATCATTTTCACAGGTTTATAATGGCATTCGTTACACGTGAGATAAATGACGTTTTTTCTGAAAATATTTAAAATTTTCATTAGAAACAACATTATTTATGTAAATGAAGTAAATAATGTATGTTTATATCACTCATTGTGAGATAAATCAAAATGTCAAAAGTATAACAGATATAAAGCACAAGATACGTTTTAAAATTTCAACCCGAATGAAACATATGAAGTCGTCAATGTTTATATTCGCATATAAAATAGAAACAATGCAGTAATATGCTGGCTGCCTACATTCTGCACACCATTCTTTTGCTTGATTCCTTCTTGATAACAACGCATACTTCGAGAATGTAAGTAAAGTTGGTTAGGCTTGTGAGTGCAGACTGGTGCGAACGCGTGTAATAATAACGTATTAGAGTTGCCATTAACGGAGTGATTGTCTCATAAAATGCATGATGAAATATGCAAATATCATATTACTTAGAGGCATAAAGCATCGACGATTTATAGCCTGCTGTTTTCAAGTATGAATGACAGATATAATGCTACGATGTGTTTTTAATAAACGCATGCAAGACGACTAATTTTCGTCACTGGTTTGTTATTTAATTCTATAGTTTGGTTGGTGATGCCATTCGAGTTGATGTTACAATAACAAAATACTTGCGCATACATTTATTTATCAAGGTTATTTGGATTAGTGTAGGTTATGATATTTTTCTGTTATGATTTTTATGATACTGGTGTTATAATCAAAGGATAAAAAATTAATGGATTAGTTTTGTTTTTAAAATGCATAGGACTGTATTTATATAACAAGTTCCACAAAAGAATCAGAAAAAATGGAATAATTTTGTAAATGATATATTATAATACTACTTGTATTACGTAATTGTATTATAATTGCGCTGAAATTAGTGTTTCTCGTTTATAAATAGGTTCATTCATGAAACCAATATTATCTACGCGTTACATAAATAGCCATTACCTCATTGCATTTTCCCAGAAAACAAACAATTTGCCGCAAAACTAACAAGATAACTATCTACTTATAGCCAATCAGATAAAAACCGTTTATTAAAGAATTCCCATCAAATCACTGCATGATGAAGGGACAAACGTAGGATTACATAAAATACGTCAAAACGAACGGATATTACTTATTTGCACCAAGGAGGAAATATGTGCAATATGGCCGCGAATGTTGGTCATGTAACGCGCACACACAATGGCTTCGTGTACTTGAACACACAATTTATTTTCACATCATTAAAATGATAATGCACACCGGCCATTTATAACACAGCGACGTACATTTAGCGTACAAATCGTGTGTAAGTACATGCTTAAACACGTACATCTAGGTGCAAATTCATCGTGGTGCTCTATGACTTTATGTGAGTGTAGGTATGTGTGTTTGTTCGTGTACATATGTGTGAATGTGTGTATGTATGTGTGGACTATCACGAGATTTGAGATAAGAATGCAATTAATTTGAAGATAAGCCGCGTGACTCAGGCGGGTCGCGTTCGTTACATAAGAAGACGCGATGCGAATGATATTCGCGCCGGAGAGAAACAAACATCACTAGGTTAATTAGCACATTTATCTCTGGCGAGACTGGCTCGGATGCTGGCGCGGTTAGTTGCAAGCATTGCGGATTCGACGATGAGGGAAATCTCGTTGTTTGGTCGCGCGTACTCGAGTTGAAATACTCGCTTGTCATCCAACCATCACTCGTCTAATAACAACTTTCCAAAATTCCATTTAGATCACGGATTAGTCATTTTTTTACACCGAGTTATAAAATCATATTATATTCTTTTTGATAAATATCATCTTTGCTATTTTCATCTACTTGGCAGTAGTTTTATGAACGGGTCTTTCATTATTAGGTCACTAGTTTCATAAAGTACATTTTATGTTATAAAGATTTAAGACGCTTTTATAGACTTTATGTAAAGTTTCAGAAAATCTTGTGTTATTCTAGAAAAATACCAAAAAGACATTAAACTACTAGTTACATAAAACTACCATCTCAAAATTTCTTTTTTTAACACTGTAATGATGCTGTGACAAAGAGCTTAATTCTGGTAGATAAAGAAATATTAAGAATTAATTTGACGGTCTATTAATTTGTGTCATTATATGACCAATTGGAAAATTATTATCCATGTGTCAGTACAATAAAATTCAATATTATACATTAATACTAGTTTTTTTTTTCTGAACTTTACTAAATTTTCTGGCACATTACGTACATTCATTACGATTACAATTAAAAGGCAATTGGCGCATAAATATCTCGCTCATGAGTCACTTATTTATAATTAATTTGTAACGCTAACCGCAATTAGATGAATAGTTAATTTGAAACTAGTTGATAGCGCGTTTAGCCTTGAATAGCATTAGTAACGCTTCGACGCGCACTTTTTTCCATACTTCTCGTCTTCCCTCTTATCTAACTTCAATTCACACATTATCACACTCGGCCATTATATTCGCGAAAACATGCGGATCGTCTCGCTTGTTATTGTGATGATAACTTAATGAATAGTGTTCGCATTCCACTTTCAGAGCCGATGTGTTATGCTCTTGACATTGACATGACTTAAGTAACATTGAACAATGTGTTTTTTAATATTTAGTGACTTACATGTTAAATTATGAAAGTATTTTTTCCTATAGTTTATTTTCTAACTGTTTTATATAATATTTATCTTACTGGAGCATATAATGTCGCATTTCCTATGCTTGTTTTTAGTGACAAAAGTTGAATATTTTTCACTTGTCAAATCAGTGATGTACATTTTTCTACAAGTGGAAAAAATGAATACCTTTTTTCTACTAGTGAGAAAAATGAATGACATCTCACAAAATAAAGTGCTATTGTTACTAAGGTATCAAGATTTAAAGGTTTCGCAAACATAATCATAATGTGCCAGCTCAAACGAAATTCTGACGATTTAATTGTGACATTTGAAATGTCATATCAAAAATTGTGGAAGTAATTTTGGATTTTGTTGCTTCCTGGAATATTGTATCAAATTTTCTCCAGTAAGATGACGTCGTTTAACACACGTGTGCGACATGACATTATAAACTCTTGAAATTTGTTTATCACTCATTTATATTTTATAAAGCTCACACGTATAATATAATCAACTATTATTTTACTCAAGACTAAAACAGATATTTAACAATTCACAAAATGAAGTGTTGGTTACTGTGGTTTCAAATATTCAAGATTTGACAAACAATGTTATAATGTTCCTGGTCAAACTAAATTTTGACTTTTGAAATTTTTAAATTATGAGATTTGACATTGAAATTGTGGCAAACTTTTCTTCAACTTTTCTTCTGTAAAATAAAGTGTCGTTTATCTCATGTGTTCGAAATAACATTATAAATTCCTAAAATTTGTTTTCGGTTATAATTTTGCATTTTCGCACTTATAATCTAATCCACTATTACATATGCATTTTGCAAACTTGTACGAATTTCTCCAAAAACCGTTTATTAAATATTCATGAAGGCAAATTCAATAATAATCTAAATGGCATTCGATTGGCATGGCGCCTATCTGCTAAGCCTTAAGGCCCGAGAGCTCGAAGTGTGATTCAAAGTGCGGACGATAAAATCTATATCTAAGTAAGTAGATTGTGCGATTTGCGTCGCGCGCGTACTTGACGCGGAAAAACCGCGAAGCACTCCGTAATGTGCTTCATGAATATCAAGCAACTAAGCACGCCAACTGCCTCCTTCACCACCGCCGCCGCCATTACCACCACGATGGGTTGGCGGAGGGTGGGTGCGAAAGAAGGGCCGAGACCTCTCTTGCCAAGTTCAACCGATTCAACACTTATGTATAAAATGTATAAATCACAGCACAGCGTGAAGACGATGGTGGCGGTGGTGAATGCGGGAGGTTTGCCGCCACCAGCCACCAGCAACCGCCACCAAACCATCCTCCTGCGAAGGAGTCGATCGCAGGCGGCAGCTTTTCAATCGCTTGTCACTCTCGCCGCGCCTTTCGCGCTATCTATCCATCTGCGTGTGTATGAAACTTTAAAGCCACTTAATTCAAAGTGCTTCTTAACTTCTTAGCGCTCAACTTCCCTCATGCGAAAGCCGCGTTCCCCCTCACTCTTTTCTGCATCAAGCTTTGCGTAAAATGTGGCCAATTTTCGTTTACGCACATTATCGTCATACAGGTAATTATGCTTTCTTGGAGCTGTCACAAGAAATTAAATTTTATCGTCGAGTATAAATTATGTGATTTAAGTACCTTTTAGTTACATTTATAAATCGGACAGTTTATGATATTATTTATTTTTGATATATTTAATGGCCAATATTTTGATTAACGGGGTCGTACTGTATTTGATTATTGAAAGCCATAAAAATTCGTGGTTTTAATCGGATGATTCGAGATTTTCATTTTTATATCGAGCTAGAAAAAATAGAGTGCATTTTTGAGAAAAGCCAAGAATCGTTTTTTTTTCACTGGAATTTAGCTGAAAATCCACAATTTTGTCTTCTACTGTTTTTCCGAAATATTCAAGTTTTAATCGGATGATTTCCGATTTCTTTTTTGTGCTAAGCTATAAAATGATTAAAAGTGATATCTTGATATTTCATACAAAAGTGTTTTTTGTTGACAAACTGATAACCATTAGTATAATTTCTAAGATGGTATATAAAAATCAAATTTTGAAAATTGTGTTAATTTATTTTGATAAAAATCAAGTAATTGAAAAAGGAACAAATGTTACTATGGTTACCAAACTGAAGAATTTTACCTAACATTTGGATTTTTATTTTTGCAACATGCAAATAAGATTGATTTAAAAACTTCTGGAAATTTTTGTTGAATATGTCTTGCCAAATAATAGTTTAATTAATCAAATTTGAAAATTTTTTCATTGAAAATTATTTCATAAATACTCCATACCGTTAAAGCAAAACAAGATGGTTAAATATCATGAAGTTCAAATTTTAAATGCAAATTCAATGCGATTTGAATAGTTTACCTTGACAATGACTTCAAAAATAAACGTCTGCATCGTAAAGTACTGTTTATTATTGCATCTAATAAGCATCAAAAAGCCAAAGCGGATTATTGATAGTCTGTCTGTTTGTTATTGCATAAAACGTCATGGGAACCAGTCGACATTAAAATTAAATTATGACTCATACTTTTATCTGAATGTAATTAAACATCAAATATAATTTATTTTAATTACCCCCTGACTGGTAACTGCCGTTCCAAGATATTTGTTTATTCAACTCTTATTGTCATTACTTATCAATTTCAGGAAGTTGTTACAAGTTTGTTTGGATTTCTTAAAAAATAACTTTTATGTTTGCAAATCCCAGGAGCGAACAGTTTATCATTTTCTTTCCGGAATAATATTTGGAATTCACTTGAATCGATTCACACATTAATAATTTCGCATAAAATTATTATAGGAATTTACTGTTTATCAACAAAAAATATTTGAAATGTTACTAATGATGTTTTTAATTGTTTCAGGTATGTTCCCCAACCAATGTCTGCAAAATGTAAACAGCATTTATCACGCATGGAATGCTTCACGAAGGTAAAACATGTCCAGGATAATCAAAGCAATTGGTCTTGTCCCATTGTACGACATTATCACATTTGGATTGTTTAGAAATTCACTTCAAGATAGCTCGAAAATGTCAGCACATTGTACCTACTTGTTCGAAAACGTTGATGACTTGTATCGGAATGCATCAGTGCGCACTTGTTTACAATCAGTCGTGACGGTTTGGTGGGCGAACGTCGAATTGTCGGGCGCGATAATTTTAATTGATGATAATAAATTTCGAAAAGCGTGCGCGAGGGAGCGAGTGCATGCGCCATCTTTCTCCGGCGGGGTGATACGAACATAGATAACTAATTGAGACATTGAATTATATAAATTGCTCTCGCTCGTTGCCGCTCACTTCACTTCCCTTCGCTATCGCCTCCGACGCCGCCGCCGCCGCTGGCGCTAATTGCACCACGGAAAGTCCAATTGTGATAATTCAATGTCGACGTTCCGTTCCTAGCGTTCTGGCAAAGAGGAGGAGGACCTCTCTTGATCCACTCATCTACTGTATTATGCGCGCTTCATTCATGCCTTTAACGACATCGTTGAGATATGGGATTAGTGCGCATGCGTACTAGCGCACTCGTAAATCCACCAATTGAATTACTTAAGTATTAGCGTGCATTTCAAATTTGCTCGTTTAAAATTCTATATTATTAAGAAATGTTTCGTTTAATTTGAATTTCCATCTAGAACCAAAGGTTGGAATAGTTGCTAGAATTTAGTTACTTGAATCTATTTACTCAAATTTGAGCCAATTAATCATTAATCATTTTTTTTGATATTTTTATAGTGTAAAATAATTCTTCGTTAACAAGTTATTGTTTACAATTACTTCTTACTAAAAGCTGGTAACTACAGTCGATTCCTTCCAAAATTTTAATGATTGGTACTCAAATTATCTACATATAT
This sequence comes from Aleochara sp. GC000083, assembly GCA_030264555.1. Taxonomy (NCBI): domain Eukaryota; kingdom Metazoa; phylum Arthropoda; class Insecta; order Coleoptera; family Staphylinidae; genus Aleochara; species Aleochara sp. GC000083. The sequence continues at coordinate 45,809 of JARJDZ010009399.1, forward strand.
CATAGATTTTCTTTTTAACACGGTGATTATTCTTGGATATAGTAGAAATATTCCAAAATCTAAAAAAGCTGGAGTTTACTTTTTGTGCCCTCCACGTATTAAGGAGGGAAAATTCAAAGTTTATCCTCCACTAACAGTATGATAAGTACTTCTTAATATACTAATCTAATTATAGTCATTTATCTTATGCAAAACTTCAATTTTATAAAAATATTACTTTAATTTTATCCTTGTCATACCAGATGACCAGATGAGAATAACTAAAAAATAAGTTAGTAAAATGTAATTATAACTAGTCAATTTTGTCAAACAGTAAGGTTACGAAAATGTATGGAAGTTCCTCAAAATTAAAACAATTTTTTTAGCAAAATTACGGTGATAACAAAACATCAAAATCTGGATACAGATAATTGAAATTAAGTTTTTGTATTCTAATCTAAATGCAGCAGTTCTAGAATCAATTCCGTTCTAGTATCAATTCAATTTAAGATTGAAGAGTCAACTGTTTTTTTGTACACATTTTTTCAAAGCAAATTTAGTTCTTGATACAAAAATTTGGATTTTAAATGTTTCATTCTAAAGATAGATGAAAATTGACTAAAAACTGGAATGTAGCAATTGTAGCTATCACTAAAAAAATTAATTTTAATTCCAGTTTTGATTTTGATCAGTGTCGCAATGTACTTTCAAAAAATTCCTAACAAAGTTTTAAGAAAATTAGCTCTATGAAAAATTAATTGATCATCTTGGAATAAGGTGGTAGAAAAATATCAAAATCTGGATTCAGATACTAGAAATTTATGTTTTGTATCCTAATGTAAAAGTAATTATGAAAGAATATATTCTGGAATCAATTCAGTTCAAGATAGTGTCTAATAATTTAGTTCTTGCCATAAAATTTTTCTTTTAAATTTTCATTGCAATAACAGATGAAAAATAACAAAAAACAAATTACTGGATTGAAACCATTGTAATTATAGTAAACATGCTGAAACAATAATTAATTTTAATGGCAATTTTGGTTGATTAGTTTTTTACAGAAGTTTGAAGAATTTTTTTTGTTTTCAAAAAATATTAGCTTTATTAAAATACCAATCGATTTCCTCTTTTCTGGGATATATTAATTTTTAATGACACTTTATAAAACTCAATTTTAAAAATCAAATCAAAATGAGTTACTGGTACAAGCTCATCATTGTTTACAAGTACCTATACGAAGAAATATGACCTCCCTTCTTTATCCATCCGAAAATAAACGCGTGTTTTGAACGAAACTTGATACCCGCGTAAGGTGAGCTGCCCTCAGCCCCGAAAACGTCGAGTGGCATCTTGTTTTTTTAATTCTTTGTCTTCGCTTCCTGCCGCCGCCGTTTGCCGCCATTTAAATGAAGTCGAAACTAACTGAAATGGAAGCTAATGTGCGCCCCTCTCTTCCACCGACACGAAGCCGGGAATGGCGTGCGCTCGCGAGCTAATAAGGAATTACTTAAAAACGAAGTTAATTGCAGGCCGGATGGTCGAAGTGTTTTAATTATAAGCAGCAAACCGGTGCTTGGTGCTCGGCGCGCTGCGTCTGGTTCTCTTGGTGAAGATGCTGTCTGCTCAGCTCGATGGTAGCACCTTGGTCCCGGTCCCAGTCCCCCATCCGGGATACATTGTGGACTGGGCCGGCTGTTGATGTTTGCATGGCGCGAGGAGCACTTGGAGGAGTGAAGGGCGAAGACGAGTGAGAATGTTGTTGATAGTGTGCTTCGCTCTTGTAGCCATTGCCGTTTCCGGGAGCGTGCTTTCTTCGCCCTCTCGCTCCGGGTTCGTGGAGGAGCGCTTCGCATGCAGTCGAAATTTAATTAGAGTTTACTCCATCCGAAACTCGCGGGCTGCGTGTTTGTGTATGCGTTGTCTGCTTCGGTCGTCTCTTCACGCGCGCGTCTCTCTTTGCATACTTAGCCAAGCACCTAATTCCCACCGTGCATAAATCTGAACCGGGACAATGCTCCTTAATGTTCACGTCGGCGGCGGGGAAAAATTCTAAGTTCTTCAAATTTCATTATGAGGTTCAGTTCCTGGATCAGTTATCAGTCGTTGTCTTGGATTTGGATGCAATTTTGCTAGAGACTCGAAGAGGTTCTAGAAATTCTTATCTTGGGAATGGTTCTTGGGGTTTCTGGAAGAGAACTAACGAAGTTTAGGAACTATGGAAGTTTAAGAACGAACTTCTTTCAAGGTTTCATCTTGGTTTTGGTGGTTTGGGCTTTACGAAAGGAAGAACCCATGTTGGGATATTAGGGTTCAGATATGTCCCATGATTCCAACTCTTCAATATGGACTTGATTCTGTATCATGATTACATGGTCTTGGCTTTGTAACATGATCTTTTTTATAAATATAAAACCGGAACTAGAAATAAACACATTCCAAGTTTGAGAAAATCTGTAGAATTCTAAGTTCTACAAATTTCATTATGAGTTTTAGCTCCTGGATCAGTTATTCGTTTAAATTTGAATTCAGTTTTGATACTGACTTGAGGAGGTTGTGGAAAATCCATCTTTGGAATAGTTCTTGGGTTTTCTCGAAAAAAGTTTAGAAGTTTAGGAACTAACTTCTTTAAAAGTTTTTCTTGGTCCTTGGTGTCTTGGGTTCTACGAAAGGCAGAACCCATGTTAGGATATTAGGGTTCAGATATGACCCCTGATTCCAAATGTATGAACTCTTCATTATAGGCTTGATTCTGTACCATAATCATATGGTCTTGGTTTTGTACCATGATCTTTTCTTGAAAATAACACATCTAGAACTGTAAATAAAGACATTCCAATTATAAGAGCATCTCTGCAAAAAAGTTCTATAAATTTCATTATGAGTTTTGGTTCCTGGATCAGTTATTTGTTCAGATTTGAATGTAGTTTTGATAGTGACTTGAGGAGGTTCTGGAAAACCTTATCTTGGAAATAGTTCTTGGACTTGCTGGAAGAGATCTAACGAAGTTTTTGAACTAACTACTTCCAAGGTTTTTCTTGGGCTTGGTGATTTGGGCTTAGAAAGGAAGAATCCATGTCAAAAACCTCAATGATGGAAATGTTGGAGTCTAGGACCTTGATATTAGGGTTCAGGCGTGACCCAGGATTTCAAAAATATCTCCAATATGATCTTGGTTTTGTACCATAATCTTTAGTTTTATCTCTTCAACCAGGAACTAGAAATATACACCTTTAAAATATGAGAGGATCTTTCTATCTTTCTGAATGCCTTTTAGAAACTTCAGTTCTTCATCAGTTTACTTTTAACCTCTAAAATTTGCTTAGTCCTAGTTCTTATTGGTCCTCTAACAATAGATTTTGTCCAAGTTTATATCAATCTGCTCTGGGTTTTGGGACTTAGGTCTAACTTACCTTGCATTCTGAAATTTGAGCACTTAAAGGTAAATGGGTTCTTAAAATTTTGATACAGTTATAATTTTGAACGCATCTAAATTAGAATATTCATTATTCAAATTATATTGGTTGTAATTTTTAATATCCAAGTTTCAGTTTGATTCATATTCAATGGGTTTCTTTCTATTCAAGATTCTCCTCCATAGATTTAATTTTTTTTAAATCAAAAGTGAACCTTTTTCTGTAGCATTGAAGCAAGCTAGAAAGTAGTGAATGAACTTCAGAACTTTAAGTAAAGTTTTACTAGCATAAGATTCCTTGTAGTAATCAATTTGATTAATTAAAAACTGCGATGGATAGTTCAATCGTCCCTTGGGTATAAAGCAGGTAAACAAGGTTCCAATTTTTCACCTCTCCCTTCTGAATACGCAGAGTTTGCTTCCTTTATAGCAGCAGTAGTAGCGCCATCGCTAATTAAATATTTATGTTGCTTTACTACGGCATGCGATGCCATTCGGTACCAACAATTCCATTTGGTTTCGTTTCACTCCGTTCCATTCTGGTCTATCTACCCACCTATCGTGGAAACCTACACCCATCCTTTCAGTCGTATTCACTACCTTTTTCTGTTACTATCTGGCTCGGTCACTTACACTACATGATTACATCTACACTAGAAACTATCTCGTAAAGAATTAATTATGTTTGGTACAACTTTTCAAAGATAGATCCTTTTTGAGGCTTCGGTTTTTCTCGAACTTGACGCCCCAAAACATCAATCAAAACAATTGAATAATCCTGCTTCGATACTTGAACTTTGTAAATCTTTTACGAGATAGTACCTACTGTAGTTTTTCTTGGAGCAATAGTAGAGAGCGAACATTCAATTAGTTTTCACCGTTGCGTTGGAAGACTATGTAGACTTTTTTTCCATTTGCATACATCTATAATGATTTTTTCATAGTATTAGTGAAGATGTAGTCGTGGTAGTGGAGTTTTATTCAAGTCAAGCAACATTGACTAAATATATGTAGTTGTAGTCTACTACTAGTCTAGGCTATAGCAATAAGTACACTAGAAAACCAGACTGAAAATGAAAAGCGTTGTTTGTGTATATAAGTGCAAGTGTGCAAAGTTCATGAATGTTGGGGAATCAAATGGGAAAACTGAAGGTGTGCGGTGAAGGAAAATCGATGCGTAGCCTTGAAACGCTGCATTAGTTTTTCCGACCTCACCATGGTCGTCCACGATTGCAATATACCATGCCATGTCATGTCAGGTTAGAGCCCAGTCTGTGAACCGCATTGTAATTTGCAATTTAATTTTTTTCATTGCTTATTTTCCCTCGCCTGGATCGTATGAAAATTTTAAATTATTTCATTATGTGCCATAATATTTTATTATCCCTTCGCATATAATTCAGAAACTGGGTCATTTAGTTTATTTTATAATGCAATAATTTTTATACTTACGAAGAAAATTTCCGTTTGCAACGAGTTTTTCTTGTTTTCATTCATCCGCTTGGAAGTTTTTTTTTTCAACGACGCTTTCATTTCTCGATACAATCGACTTGATTGGATTTTTTGCATTTTCACATGAAATTTTTCATACTTTTTCGTTGCATTACTTTTGCGCGAAACCGCATTTCTCATTGTTAATTAATTAACCATGAAAGGAAGTTGTCAGCGTCATTGTTAACCGATACATCCCGATGTTCAGTCAACCTACATTTCCGTTTATTTAGTGCCATTTATTTGCGCGGTTTTAAAATCTTGGTTTTCTATGTAAATCACCGAAGTATTTGATGATAAGACGTTTATAATTTGCGGTTTTATTTTTGGTGATAAAATTAACAATTGTTAATTTTACTGGTAAGTTTTCTAAGAAAATTCTTAAAATGTTTAAATATAAATAAGTTTCATTGAGTAAGGCACCAAAATAAGAATCCGATTTCATAACATTTTAAACCCATGGAAAATGTTCGAAATAACCATGCGTAATTTTGAACTTTCATAAGCACCATAAACTTAAAAAACACGAAACATCTATTTTTAAACCCAATGCCATTCGAATGTTTATAATCAAGTGCACTCTGTTCGTACGATAGAATAACACAGCTGTTTCGTTTTTGATGAAATTCCCAAGCATTCAATTTCCTCCTTCATCGACCTGATAAAATACCATTACGGTTAGTTAATTCAATAATAGTGATAAACGGTTAACAATTCACGTCTAAATGGATGATTCATTCGGGGGGAATTTTCTCGTGTGAAAATTGAATGGCGAATCGTACACCCAGTAGACGACGAATTGTTAGGCTAATCAGCGGAATTGACCGGAAGCGCATTTAGATATGGAGTACGCGATAGATCAGGACCTTCCGCACTTGAACATCGCACGAGTGCATCTTGCCCACCAGACACATATACTTAAGTGTATTGTGACTTTATGTTACGTGACATTATGACATTTACGAGCCAACAGCGTTCGTCTGCATCCTCATGCGGATGAGCTACTTGATGATGTCCCGTTTGTTGAATGCCTGCGACGAAATGAAACGAAACGCTTTTCGGACAATGCGAATTGACTGACACTGAATCGTGTTAGTTGGGCTAATCAAGAGCAATGCACGGGATGTCTCAATGATACAGTGCATCCGCTTTCAGTCGATGGGAGTCTGTTTTTCGAGGTTAGATTAGAAATATTGGCATCAGAGTATTTTGCCACAGAAATGCAGTTTGGAATCAAAATTGTGTTTTGTTAGTGTCACATTTCATCAAAGTTAAAAATTTAATATTTTGGTTCTAGATGGTAAATTTTGAAAAATACATTATTGTAATTGTTCAAGGTCATTCAAGGTTACTTACTGTTTCATTAATATTCTCATATTTATGGAACAATATTGGATGTTCAATTCTGTCTATTTTCTTCTTTCTATTTTTGTCTTCATTTACGTTAGGAGTAAATTTTCGAATTTTTTCAAAGACTCGGGATTTAAACTAGCATCCTATATAAAATATGGGCTACTATTCAATATTTTCTAGGTAACAAACATGTTCAACAAAATTTGACATTTTAGTAATTCTTAAATTATTTGAGTTTTCGAAACAGGGTTAACATATTTAATTATTAATTTCGATTTATAAAAAGATACATTTGGGTGATTTTTTTGTTATCTCAAAATAAGTCTTTAGATTTGTCATGACTTCTGATATTCTTTATAATTATATTTTTTGTGTGACCCAGTAATTTACTCATTTGTTGGATCTCTGGATTATTGAACCTTAATTGAGATGAAAACTTGAAAAGAAACATCTGGATTTTACATATTTTAAAAGGTTGAATTGTTGATTCATTGACCTGAAATTTTTGATTTTTCCAAAATATCTAAACTTCACGAAAAAACGAACATAATCTGCAGTATAATTATACACACAATAAATTTCTCATCGAGATCAAATAGGTTTATTTAGATTACATAAATTCATGAAATGAGGTCACAATGTATCACGATATTTCATCTTAAATTTAATCTACTATCTTAGATAGTAAATGAATACTGTAGAATCTCAAAATTATTTACACATTGGTCCATGTTAATATTAAATTGATTCCCATGAACCACACTTCACATTTTGAAACCCTCTTGGGTCATTAACCAAATTATACTTCAAATTTTGCAATTTCTGAAAAATCAAAAACATCTACAAATATCAGTAAAATCTGCAATCTTTCACGAAGACTTATGACTAACAATTTTTAAGAAGTAGCAACTAATTAGTAACTACAATCAAACGTGCACATTAATTAAAAAATTAGTTCAAGTGGTTAACTTCGAAATGAATATTCGCAAGTTGTTACAACTTCTAACAACACCGCCGACTACCAACCAGTTGCTAATTTGGTTAGCGAGACTATGCGCAGATATGGTCCGCAGTGAACACCAGAATTGGTCGGCTAGTTGTTAGTTGGTTGGTTAGCCGGTTGGCATAATGGACTCTCTGGCGGTGGTTTTCGCATTGTTGCTCCGCGCGACGTGTGCGAGACGTATCTTTTGTGCAATTTACATGAATGCATCAGTCACTTGCCTCTTGCTTGCGTACCAAACTCCATGTTGGATGGATATGCTGCATGCTATGAAGAGCAGAAGCTTCCAACCGACATCTCATCCAGAGTATGAATGAATGAATATTCAGCTTTGTTGCTGAGGTTGTATTCATGACTCGTTGTCATTTTCCAATGAAATTTGAAAAATCCAAAAATCTGCAAAAGTTTTGAAATCAACCATCTTCCAAAATTTATTATTGTGAACCAATCAAATACCATATTTGGGTTATGAATTGAAATTTGATTTCTGATTAGTCTGGATAACTCAGGAATGAAGTTCTCAACAATGACATTCGTGCCCTTAAATCCTGGTTCAAGTTTGGTTGTATTCGCCATGGCCTCGCTTTTGGTCTGGTGGGCCAACAGCAGAAGGAGTGAGCGACGTCGATGCATTATAGCGTTGAGGATGTCACCCATAACCGGATGATGTTCCACTTCCGGTGGATGTTTTCATTCATTCCGTGGAATGTCGTTCACGATGTTAGGCACTGCAATAACATTGTCATCGGTTTGTCGTGTGGGTGAACACAAACTTTTTTTTATGGTCGTTGTGAGTGTGAGTTAATGGTGGAAAAAATGCAACAATAACATGTTGATCTACATTAATTTTTTTGCTTTATACTTTTGTCACAATAAATTTCCTTTTAAACGAGGCCATATTCAAAATTGAAATTGAACAATAGTATTATTAATTGAAACTTATGACAAATTTGATATTTTTACAGGGGAAATTAATTATTAAATATTTTTATTTTATAGCTGTACTGTAGATTTGTGCTATAATACATTTTTTTTATTTTAAACAAAACTTTATCTATCCTGATTTATGTGAAATTTCTAAAGGAATATTACAAAGTATTGAGGTCCATTTCTTCATTGAAATGTATTTCTCTTATGTTTTCTTTAGTAGCAAAGTGAAACTTTACCTGATCCTAACATAAAACAGATGTTAAACAATAGTTCGAAGATGTATTGTCATGTATCATAACAGGATAAATATTTAAAAACACACTATTTTCTTCCAGAGTTCTACTCCTTAGGTGCAACATTTATCAATCAAAATTTCCATTGAAGAATCTTCCTATATTTTTATCTAATTTTTCATTTTTCATCAAAATATTCTTACTCTAACATTTTCTCAGCTATTGATAAATAGTTGTTTCAGTAAATTGCTCGTTAATTAAGATAAGTGTTTGTTTGTCATAATTTCCTTGAATTTATTCGAAATTCACATTAAATAAGAATAAAAATTATGACATAAATGACATCTTCGAAAAAATAGTCTCAATTTCTTTTATTTAAATTAAATCTAATCTAATTGATTATATTTCTGTTTTTTTTTTGGAGTGCTATCATCACCTTAAAAAAATCAAATGCATATTTTCAGTTTTAAACTGAACACCAATAATTCTTTTTAGAGTTTTACTCGTCAATTGAAATATTTTCTATCAAATTTAATTGAATATTTTTATTAAAATTTTCATAAACAAATTGATATATTCTAAAAACTTCGTTGAACTGTGTCTACTGAGTTCCTTTTTTTTCTTCGAAATTTCATCAAATAAAATACCTTTTTTAGTAGAATCAACTGACATTATTCACGTTTCTATATTTTCATAATGATATCATCACCTTTAGAGAAAAACCAAAAAAAGCACGTTTTCCATAAATATACCTCCACTTTTCTGCAATGCGAAATCAAAACATTATTTATTACACCATCAAGCACGTAATATACATACAAATTTATAGACATTCAACTGACAACGTGATATTTACATAATTTCATAACGATTTAAGTGCATTTGATCGCGATTGGCAAATCAATGGCGAATATTAATAGAAAATCAGGGCGATCAGAAATAAATCTATGCGGCCGATTGTATTCGTTCATAATTGAATAATTGAGAGAGAGCCGCCAATCTAGCATAATACCTTGGTTTAGTGTTTGCCGCTTGATGCTGCTCATCGAATCGAAATTATTCACAAATATGCGGCCTTAAATCGCTCTCTCCTGCCGTCGACGATCTATTATATTCCGATTTGGCGCATCCACATGCTTAATTCGGGCGCGTTATCACCGCATTTGCATATTTAAATTAATTAACTCATTATCATCGCATTACGTTATTTGTTTTACATCGATGACATGTTCATTGGGCTGTCTGTGCGTTGACGGGGCTGACCTATGATAATTTGCGGTTCGGTTATTGCCAACTTTATGTTATGATAATTGATCCAGCCTCATATTTCCATTGTGTGTTGTCTGCGCTCTTCGATGAGTGCACGCATCCGGATGTCAGTTGATCTATTGATTTTCGGCGTGCTATTTCCGGTTTGTTTTTAATTCCCGCTGGAATTAATTAGGTCAAACTTGTTCTCATCGTATATTTTTGAATTGGTTTATAATTAAAATTTGCTCGGATGCTGCCGAAACAATCAAACTGTTATAAAAATGATGCTGGAATTATTACATTTTTGTTTATTGTGTTTATTTTTAGTTGCTTTAATTTTTAGTCGATTTATCCAATTAGAGCATTAATTTGTTTTCGTGTGATCAATCAAAATTTAATTAATATTTTGAAATTATATTTTTAGCTTGGTATTTCTAAAAACGCAAAAATTGATTATGTTATGAGATTGAGTCTGCTGTAATATTTTCCCCAAAATTTTAAATCATCTTTATGATGATGACTATCGTATAACAAAAAATAAGAAAAAACACCTAATTTTTGTCATTGCATTCGTTACAGTTATGATTTTGACTGCAATCTTAGATGATCAAAAACGTGCACAAAAAAGTTTCGTTTCGGTACAACTTTGATACATGTTGTAATCATTACATTATGAGTCAAATTATAAAAACATTAACTGAGCACGAGCCCACATGAATTAACAATTTGTACTATGACAATCATCTTTCATCCTTATCTCATCATGTTACAGTAGAAACTTGAACTTTAACAAAAACAACAAAGTCACTTTCCTACTTTTTTCTTTTTTTGGTCATAAAACAAGTACCATAATGAAACCTACAAATTGCATTAAACAGACTGCACTGTACATAAATAAAGAAAAATCATTAAGCTCTAGGGCCGTTCGCTCATCAACATCATCACAACGCTCTGGTTGCTTACTCTTCAACTTTGGACATCTCTTGTTCGCACGTCAGTTCCACTTTCCGGCTCTCTTGCTCCAACATTGGGGAATTCGCAATTCGCGAAGCACATGCGCTTGTTCTTCGTTCTTTCATTCGCGCCCATTTTGCCATTCCTGTTGCTCTCGACTCTACATATAGTTGCTTTGCTCTATTAATGCTGATGTTCGTCTACAACTGCCCACTGCTGCAGATGGCTTGGAAGCTCGATGTTTCCCCCGCAGTTACAGCTACCATAATACCGCAACCGCAGAACATTGGATTCGCGTACGAATTGGCATCATGTCATATATATTTCTGGAGCAAGGCGTGTGCATGGAACGACGAGGATGACGGCTGTGATGGAAGAAGGAATATTGGAGTAGGTCTGTGCGTGGTATAGTTGTGGTGTAGTTGTAACATAGTCCGTCATCGAACCGAAATAGCAATGCGAAATTGTAAGCAGTGAGACGGCGTGCGTTTATGCATATTATTTGCACATGCGAATTGTGGACGTTTAGGATTATGTAAATGGTAGATAGCGACTTCTGAATGTCATTGGAGAAGCTTCCTTCTTTCTGCGATTAAGATGTTCTAATTTAAGGCATTGATCTTCAGTCCACATTCAGAGTGATTTTAGTTTTACTCAGAAAAAAACAGAATTTTCTCGTTTCCAAGTCTTTTTTTAATAGATATCTAGTGAAACTTCTAGAATTTGTTTTCCTGCAAAGTTTTTTGGAATACCCTCTGTACAAAATATTTAGGGATTTTATTAAGTCATTTGAATTTTGAAAATCCACTCATTCACGGTCATTTCCGTTGTAATTGTTTCATTACTGTATTCCAAAAATAGAAACTTTCAAAATAGCACTCAATTTTGGCTTTAGAATTAGCTCAAATGAAGATGTCTATTTTCACAAGAAATTGAAGTTCTCGTGATATGAAAATTGTACAAGTTGGAAAATATCTAACAAAATATAATCCCATTTTGTTTTGGTTTCTAGTAAGTACCACAAGAATTTTGTGTAAATCAAACTATAAAGATGCTTCTATTTTGTCTTCTTTGGTGAAACTTTTCAAAATAACTCTCTGGTTCCAAGATACTGAAATTTCCAAAGCAACAAAAAATATTCAATACCATGATACAGCCCTATTTTGGATTCGTACTTTAACAAATTTATATTTTGAACGTTTAGTAACTGATCAGAGACTTTCAAATCTGATTTTTTTATAAATTTCTAGCATTTTGATCTTGGAACCTTCAAAAAACCAAATTTATTTAATTGTTCTGAAATGAAAAAAGAACATTGTTAGAAAATCAAAGTCCTTTCATGTCTGATTTTTTGATTTTGGAACCTTGGAACTTTTCAAAAGCCACATCTATTTAGGCTTGGTTCCGAAACGAAAAAACGATGTCAGGAATTTGTTTCAAAAAAGTGGAATTAAATTAAAAATTTCCTCTATTCTATGATATTTTTATTGATGGTAACTTTTATAAGACATCAAATTACAAATTCAAGAGACCTCCTTTGTTGCCCTTGTCGTCATCATCATTGTTCCCAAGACCAAGGTTACCAAGACCCAAATCTTCAGTAAGACCTCCAACTGCTTCAAGGATATTTTCAAGCAAACCATCGTTATCACCTCCTTCAGGACAGGCTGTGGTTGTTACACCTCCTTCATCATCAGAAGCCATTACCAAAGCAGCTGTAAATCCCAGGCAAATTAATAAAAATTAACCATTTACAAAACTGAATTGGCTATATTTAATATAGGTACTTACCAAAGATGGCCAAGAAAACCAAGATTTTGAAGCTTGAGAATGCCATTTTTGAATTCTGGTTGAGTTGAGTTGATTTATATTTCACTGATCTCTTGACTGATCACACTGGATTTGATATCTTCCTGGAGTCCTGGACATCCTTTTATACCTGCATTCCAAGATACTTGCTAACTAAACTAAATATGTAGTTATTTCAAAACTGCAATTTTCCATTTGTTCCTCAGTTCCAGGAACTGTTATGTTATGATGAAGTTATCGGTTACATTGTAACTGTTGGCTAATACTTGATGCTGATGTTATCATATCATCTACGATGTTACACATCGTTCGAGATAACTGAACTCCAGCTTTGCAAATATGGATGTGTAAAGTGTACATAAGAGTATGAAATAAAGGAATTTTTTATTATGTCACAATTCTTGTTGGTATATTGACATAAAAGTACAAAAATATGATATAAAACGAGTGGAGTATTCACGAGAGTATCCAGAATAAATTTTAGGTTCCAACTACTCGAACCATCAAGTAAATAGGATATATTTCAAAAATTGTGTCTAAAAGTTTGAAAATATTAGATGTCCCACAGTTTTTTGATAAGTATAATCACACTTTAAATGAAACAAAATTTCTAACATTTTTATTTTATCATAATTAGTTTTTATAGTAATTGATGATTCTGATGATGGACAGATATCAAGCAAATTTATTTAAGGGTGATAATCAACGAATATTGCATTAAATCCTTGATTCAATTAAGGATCTTATAGATATTTTAGGTCTTGCAAAAAGATTAATTACAATTATTTGCTCGATTTTTAAATCAGGATTTCCAACTATGAACAAATTGTATATATTATATTTTTTCCATCCTCTGATTTCTTTTCAAATCTATCAACAAATATAATATTGGATAATTCTATAAAACTTCAGGAATTATTTCATAGAATATTTTAATTTTGTAACAAATTTGAGATTAACTTATCTTTGCAAAAATCATAGCCTTAATCATGTGATTACGTGTTTCAGATTAAATGGCCAGAAGTTTGAACCTTAGTAACATACATTGCAAAAAAATCAATGGTAAAAATAATTTCGCTGAATTCGGTCGCAAACAGCAAAGAAAGTAAACGATTCTGAGTATTTTACGTACGTGAGCGTAAACCGCGTTTGCGGAGACACTGAATGAGACCCATAACTGACTCGGATGAAAGGCGCTATAAATTCACCCACGCATCATGCCAAACCAAACCAAACCAAACCAAGCTTTGAGCCCGCTTCTATCTGCATGCCAGATTAAACGGCATGGCAGGCCAGTTTCGTGCACGTTAGAAAGCACTCTTCGCAAATAGATTGCATGTAATTTCTGCCAGTATAAACAACTATTTTCGTATGACGGATGTTTAAATGTAAACGCAGCTAACTAACATTAGTTTTTATCAAAGTGGAAGCCGTTTAATTACTTCTTTCATTTCCCCCATCCAAACCGACTGTCAAATTCATCTGAAATTGTCCGTTTTATGTTCCAAGCAAACCATTTGCAAAAAATAACTTCAGCTATAGTTTTAATGCAAAAATGTAGTTCAAGCAATGGAGGTTTCGTGTAGGGTAATAATCCCGGATGAATATTCAGAAATAGAGCGGAAAACTTCGGTATTGTAATGTAAATATTTAAGAGTCGTGTCCCCGCCGCCAATTTAATCAAAAAGTAATGCAAACTCTGACTTCTTCTTGCACGTATGCATTTTTTATCGGTTCGCGTTGCTGAAAAGAAGACTAAGTAGTTTTCGTATGCCGGTTTCGGGACGGGAGTTTTCACGTCCAAGTCTGCCGGTTCTGGAACCACCTAGACGCGTCTGTTATGAAATATGCATGCACTCCTGTTTGCTTGTTTTGCACCGCAGCAACTGGGAAAATCCAGCGAAAATGTTATGGCGGGTACGACGCTTGGGATAGATGAGACGCATAAACCAAGTGCAGCTTCCAATTTGCACTGCAACTTGTTTTTGCACTCCGGTCAAATAACAAATGCATCCAGGATTTATCCCCCTTCATGTAAACACTGTTTGATCGATGAGATGCACCAATTACAAAGTATTCCAGAATATTATTTTATGTGAATTTCCCTTGATACATGATGACACATCTAGATTTGCATAAGTAGCAATTTTAGAAATTTTACTCTTCTTACGAGCAGTGCTTCACCCAACGAGCAAGTAAAAATATGAATGGGGATATTTTGAGAATTAATTTCGTTCGTTTTTGTTGTTTTTTGTGTGTAATAATACATAAAAATATTATTTTGTATGGAAATGCCTAAGAAAATTGTTTTCTTTGATGATGCTTCACCGAACGAGCAAAACTCATGACTTAAATAGGGGAAGTCCCGATACGTTTCTCCAACGTGATATTGTTTAAAATCGTTTAGAGGTGAAGAAATGGTTTTTTAGGGTTGTCTCACCGAACGAGTAACACTCGTTACACGTGTCAAAGTATTATGTAATCGTGTAACATTGGCGAATTTATTTGCCACATAAAAACAGGTAAATGTCGCCGGCCGATAAGAAATCGCTGTCATGTTAGCAAATAAACATGCTAGTTTACGATAAACAACTCTTCACTTTTTCCTCGCCCGGGTATTTTATTTGTGGCGTCTTCTTCCTGAATCGCGCGCCAGATAAAGAGGTGGGATGTTGTTTTGCGCCCATTCGACTGCATTATCATGCGATAAACAATTTTACTCGCGGTGCCCGTTCGCGTACTTTTCCTTTCGTTTTTGCCGTGCAGTGCATTTCTTCTTCCACCATGCGATCGCATTCGGTTCGTTCACTTCTTCATTGCGCGCCAGTTTTGCACTGCTGGCTTGTGGGCGCATCCTCTCGGTGAGCCGAGCAACAACACAGTAGTAAATCGTATTCTAAAGCCCGTTAGGACTTCTTTCGCTCGCGAAAACAGTCCGACATTGTGGGGTATGTTTTCTTCGATTTGTTCCAGAGCGCTTCGCGAAATTCACTTCTTTCGCGCCGGCGACTTTTTCCGGCATAAACAACTCGCGCTCGTCGAGTAAATACCTCCGCAGATTCGCGATTCGCGAAATGAATGCGTTTCGAAAACGACGTAGATTTCAGTTTTTATTGTTGTTCGGCGCCGGCAAAGAGCAGAAATGAGGACAATATCGTAGTTTTTTNGAACCCATATTCCATTTAGTTTAATCTAATTTCTATTCAGTTTTCCTGCACTTTATTTGTTAGCAACTGATTTTAATTAAAATTAATACAAAGAATTTAATTAAGTTGGAAATTAAATAGAGGTAGCTTTGAAGTTCATTTTTAGATGCATCTTCCATGTTAAACAAGTTCATTCAGGAAACAAAATAAAATTGTTATGTAACTAGTGATATAAAGCTTTTGCCTCACTCTTCGATGAAAATATCCATTATCTTCAATTCTTATAAGATCTTTCTACTTTTTCTTTGCTTCTTTTTTTTTAATCTAAACATACAAAGATATTCGCAAATTGGAAATTCAAACCAAATTTCTTTTATGAGACACTTGAATTTCTATTCCCAAAAATATTTTGACATTTATTTTAAATTCTTTCCAAATCTCCAATTCCCTTCTACATTACCAAACATTTTCCGACTATAAAATTCACCTATTTTAACTTTACTCTTATGTCAATACATTTGTTTACTCCTAAAATTCGGATCAATAAAACGATAAAAATCCGCCATGATTTTTGCAAAGTAGCCATTTCCTTGTGAAAGGAAAAAGACTATATACCCAAAGGATCTGTATAGAGATCTGTTCTTCTATAGCTTTCTTTGATGTTCCCAGGCTTCGATCTATGCACCAATTTCGTTTTCATTCTGTATTTCGATTTCGTTTGCTTACATACGCATTTTGCCACTTTTCGCCCTTTCAATACACTTGTGAGCACATAGACCTCTTGCTTTTCTCTGCTGAGGTGATTGTAACCTTGGTTCCCTTCACATTTGGAAACGCGTTTCTTTGTATGGTCCTCGTGGATCTGTTGGTTTATCTGTTTTAAGTTTTCGGAGTGCTTTTGCTTTCTAAAAAGCATTAGAATGATTCAATGTTTTTGTATTGATAGAAGTTCTGGAATGGAAGGAATTTGCAGTTGTATAGATTAGAAATGAAAACATTGTTGGTTAATGAAAAAAAATAACAGGTTGTTTTATTTTTGATACAAATGAAATCAGTCGCTGACCAAAAAATCAAAATATTTGTTTTTTGCTAAAATAAGTTAATCGGATTCTGGGCATAATCATTAAATTCTGAAGAATTTGATTTTGTCTGTCGGTATCCATTAATTCATTTATTTGTATATTCGGGCAAATTTATTTGCTAATTCACTACCAATTTTGTTAATTGTTGACAACATATTTGAAATAAGGAACGTTAAGGAACTATGTCTTTGGGATTTCTTTGTTATTCCATTTGTAAAAAGAACTTTTATTCCATCCAAATCATATTTTCCTGTATTTATCACAGTCAGGCCTTCAAAATCCATAAACTCATCAACAATTTCAAAAATTTAAGGTTTATCATTTTCAGAAACAACTATTGGATGGAAATAATTGAGAAACTTTGTAATAAGGTTATAAACAAAAGATACTTTCAAATAATATGCTTACTATCGATTTTTTGCAAACTTTTTCGTCTGCCTCCGAGTGAAATCAATCTACAATAAATATTAATCAACAAACACTCGAACCGAAAAAAAAACAATTTGCAAAATTATTCCCATCCTACTAAAACTCACGAAACCCAAACAAAATTACGCGGCCTCCCCTCCATCTATAAATATCCTCCCAGTCACGAAGAAAGATTATGCATATTCTAAAAGCAATAAAATTCGCCAAACTTCAAGCGCGATCCACCCCCGAACACACGAGGGAAGCGAGCAACCCGAACTTGGAACCAAATGGGAGTTTCGTTCCGTCCGCATCCAGAACGCTCCCGTGTTCCCTGTTCGTTCCGTGCGCATTGTATGCGTTTGATAAGCGCAAATGTATTTTATCGCAAAAACGATGTTGCGTATCCTGAGCTCTCTCTCGCATTTCGCACGAGCAACGAGCAGCATATCGTTTTGTTTACCTTTTTATTGCGTTTGCTCACCGAGTACTTCGAACTTGTAATAACTCACGAAATTGCCGGCCGCACACAACGATAACACCGGCGGAAAATATTCGCAAACTTTATCCGATCATTTGACTAACATACAATTTTTGATACGAAGTGTAAGATGCTGGATGGAATTTCAGATCGCCATCTTAATTCGCAAAGCTGTGAGACGCCCTGTAGGAATTTTAAGTGACACAAGTGATTCAGGAGTATTTATCTTCTATAAACATTACGGTGTTTCGGGCGGTCGTTTAATATTCGTTTGGAATTTGCGACGATGCGAAGAGTGGAGCGTCCCAGCTACGACGAATGTTGCTAATGTTGCCAGCATTCATATCAATTATTGCTTATTATTTTTCTCCGTGCGTTTGTGCCTTGTTTCCAGAATGTGCGATGATTCACTGGATATATATTTGCATTTCTGTACAGATGAATGCTGGCAATTACATTCTGGATGCGAATTACTTGCAATTTATGATTTAATTTCAGAAAACTTGGTCTTTGAAGAGACAACTTTAATCACTGTTATTTATTTTCATTTTTCAAATTTCATCATGTTTTGCAATCAAAAAATTATTAAGATTGAATTGAAATTTTACTTCATATGTAAAATCACCATAAAGTTTTACAATTTGATATCAGATAAAGTTAGTTCTAACTGAAATATCGACTAAAATTTTATTTACCTTTTTTTGTCATGACGAAATTAAGAATTTAGTGATGTAATATAGAAATATCAATAATTCAAAATAAAAATTCAGTTATTTAAGTTATTTTCGCTTAAAGACAAATTAAAAATCAACAAATTATTCTTTTGCAAATAAATTTCAGAGTTCATTATTTACTCGGTAAATTGTCATTCTAAATTGCACTTGACCTGTTTATATTTTATCTGATAAATGTTCAATTTTCATAATCGATTTTGTTCCTTATAAGAAATTTGTTTTGAAAAATTCTTAGGCAACAAAATCTCAATAAAATCATATGTTCGAACAACGTTACAGAAGTTTTTGTTCATAAATGCTAAAATGAATTATTTTGCTTTAATTGCAATAATTTTCAGAAACAAAAAATCATAAAAAATTAAGTATAAGTTGATACATAAAAAAAGTGCTAAAATTATAAAGAAATACCGTTTTATAAAACCTTCCAAATAGGATATTATAAAACAGTTATATAAAGTACATTTTTATATATCATAATATTATATTAAATAATTCAAACATTTCACATATCTTTGAGATTAATTTACTGTGAAATCCTTCTTCATATTTTGAAACTATAAACAATTATTATCATATCAGTACCCAAATGTCATCCTCCATTTTTGAAATACATCCCTAGTGAGTAATGCATGATAATACAACTCGTTTGTTTCCTGCTTGCTCATACTGTCATCATTGCAGCGAACATAAAGATAAAAGAATGGTTTTCCCATACTTTTTTGCACACTCATCGCAACTGATAACAGTAACCAATAGTGAAACCCAATGAGTGTCATCTCAAATCTAATATCCACGCATCGTGAATTAATAATTTACTGAAAATGTGTAATAATAATAATAATAATAATACGGACGTAAGCGCGGCTCGTAAAAAGCGGCAATAATAAATGAAGACATTAATGCGGCACTAACTCGAAATTGCTTTTCGCTGTTATTTTCATTTGATTATAAACAATTTCATAAATATGTGCGGCATAATTATGTAATAATTCTGCGTCTAATGACCGCATTCAGCAGTCAGCCCTTTGACCGGAGTCGGCCACGTTTTGATTGCTCAGCGATTTTTTCGTGTCATGTTTCATTCGGTGTGACATATTCAAATTTCTTCGTGGGCAAGTCACCCCCGAACATGGAGTCATTCACTTAGGTGAAATATATTTTGATTCAAATTCACTGAGTGGAAATAAGCCTGAATCACCGAGTCGCGCCATGCTTTATTCTTGTACGGGGAGAGTTTTATCGCTGGTATTTTTTTTTGTTCTATGGACCGGAGGCTCATTAATTTTTTTTTTCGTTTCGGGGTCGTAAAATCCCCTTTCGGAACGCTTTACGAAATATTTTATGCAACGCCGAACTGAAATAATAAAAATGATTGAATGGGTGCGTCTCATAAACAATTTCAATTATATAATATGTCTAAGGCAAGAAAGTAACTGATTTTTTTATTTTTATTTTATTTTTATTTTTTTGTTCATAAATTATTATGAAAAATTCATTTATGTTGAGTAAAAATATACTATTTCAGCTGCTAATTGATAATCCCATTAAATTTGTACAAAATTAAAGTGATCAGAAGTTTTTTAGGTTTATAATGGCATTTCGCACACGTGTGATAAACGACGCTTTATCTGGCTGGAAAAAAGTTGGTCCTATGGTTTAAGAAAGTTTGTCAAATCTTAAATATTTCAAATTTTAGTAACCAGAACTTTATTTTGTGATTTGTCACTTAATTTAGTCTTGAGTAAAATAAAAGGTAAATTTTATAAATTTATCTCACTTGTGAAATAAAGTACGTCACTTCTTTTACATGTGGATAAATACGATTTTAGTCAGACATGGAAAATACTAGATTACATTCTCTAGTAACATAGAAGTTTTTTATGGTATCAATCATGATTTGAATATTTGCAGATTGCCAAAAAATAATATTTGTAAACTGGATAATTGACAACTAATCATTTTTTTATCATGTCTAACTGTTATTTTTGCAAGCTTGATTATATTTCACGCTAATTTATATTACTCCTGTTCTTTAGTTGTAATTGAAAGCAATTTTTGCAAATAAAAATCTTTTTGGTTGATTAGGTCTTCCAAAATAATGAATAATTATCAAAATAAAAAAAGTGTTGATAGACATCTTAAAATTTTTGAAATATTTGAAAACTAAATTGAACTTATCCTGAAACGAACTTATAATTCAGAATCTCTAATGATTTGGATAGATATCTCTTTGCAAAAAAATTGGCTGATGATTTTCAGCTTGAACCTAATCGAACAAAGAACTTCTCTCCCCCCCTCCGACCCAAAAAAAAAAGATGTTTCAGATTGATGCCCACTTCAAGATACACTTTTTGTGCGACATATTCGGATGATGTTGCTTTGTGCGCTGTCATCCGCCATGCGAGTAATTTACGACACGCATTACGGCGAATTAGGTCAATGATGCTCTGCGCTCCTCCCGCTGTTTCTTTCTTTTTGCTGCCCATTTCGGATACTCGATCCCATTTTCTCCGCTCGCCTCGGCTGGGTTCGTTGTCATATGAGTCGTAAAAGTATCCGCCGCCGTTACCGTTGATGCCCACCTTGTGTTGTTCTTGTAGCCGCGCCGAAAGGTGGTTTTATGTGCTTCTGGACTTTGGAGAAAGCAGAAAAAGTGTCTCGCGACCGCCATCGTCGGCGAGACATTGTAATGAAAGCTTCTGCTGCTGCTGTTGTGGGAGAGAGGGCATCTTCGCGAAGAGACGAAGCTAAATGGACTTGGGTTTTGATCACCAAAGGTGCAGACGTCTCGGAGGGCCCGAAGCGTGGCATAAAAAATATTACGCACTATAAAAACGAGCTTGTGTCAGTCATACATGGAGGGTTTTTTTATATATTGGGTGTAGCATATGATTGATTGATTAATAATTGGGGATATGTCATGTCCATTTAATTTTAAATCGCAAATTTCAAAAACATAGTTACTAGGAATTTTTGAATCTGATTTTGATATTTCTTGATTTTAGATGACCAATTTTACATGTTCTTCATGGTTAATTCTGCCCTGTCTAAAATAATTGTTTCTTGTGCCATTCAACACAAATATTTGTATTTAGAAAAATTGGACTGTAAATTGGAGACAATTTTAAGGAGAATCTAATTTTTTTTATTGATAATTCAGAATGTTTTGAAAACCTTTTTGAAAATTCGTTAATTTATTCTTGCCAATCTTAGGTCTTATATTCTCTTCTGTGATAAATCTACAAAGTCCTAATTTATCTAAAATCATAATAGGAAGAGTCTTTCATTAATCAAAGAAAACTTAGATAATAAACTGAATATTGAAGTTTTAAAACAAACTTTCAATTTTTCAGTTATGGACAAAAGTGTTTTATATCATTTCAAATCAAAGATTCCTACTATTTTTGAATGAAACCTCATTCGTGAATTTAGAATGTTCAGCGTTGTCTGAAAATTAAATTTGAAAAAACTTCCAATGATGCTAGGAAATTTCTAGGAGTTGCTCTCATGTAACAATTGATTAAATTGTGAATTAAAAAAAAATAGTTAAGTGCTATTTCTTCTTAAGTTCACATTACGTTATCTTATAATGAATAACTATATTGATTAAATTGTATTGAAATTAAAAATTTAATTAATTTTTCTTGGTAAACTATATTTTTTTTGAGAATTCAGAGAGAGACCTCACTGAAACTTACTTGAAATTTATTGAAATTTTCGATTTTTCGAAAAACTTCTTACACTTTACTGAGAAAAATCCAGTAGAAACATACAGAAATATCATCAAATTGATAGTTACATATCTTTGTGTCAATCAAAGAGATCCTCAATAAATACAAATATTGGAATGTCAATTATACAAAGATTACAACTTGAAATATTGGCAATAACCAGAATATTTCAGTCTCTTGAGAAATTTAAAGTTAAAACTGTAAAGATTCAAAAGTTCAAAAAACAATACACTGGTGAAATATTTGCATAGAGGAAATGATGAAAGTGTTTCCATTGAACTGGCATCATCAGCTCAAAGAAAGAGGGCTTGCCGAAAAAAGAAAGAATGAGGGAAGAGATCTGGCACACTTGCGATTTGTCAACAAATATTTATCGGCATTGTGCGACGATTCGAGCTGTTCGATGGCTCGTAAAATT